>CBVK0103791531.1:0-18910 GCA_900067695.1 Picea abies | reverse complement strand
ACACTCCGTGGAAAATAGGGTTTGTGGCTAGTCCTGAAACTAGTCTAAAACAAGTGTTTTAGGTAAAAACGTCATAAATTATTCATAACAGATCTAAATTCCATAATAAAAAATGTGTTGGTTATATTAAAATTTGTATTTTTCTATGTAATAGTTAAAGATTGGTTCAAAAAATATTCTGTGTGGGGCACGCTCTACAAGGTCGCTCTCTAGAATAATCCATAATTTAGCAAGATATGCCATTTTTGCTATAACTCCTTTTTGAGAGGTTCCAAGTAGTGAAAACTAGAGGAATTGTAAAACCAAAACTGAATAACATTGTGTATCAGTTTCAGATATTTATTCATTACAGGTACAAAGTTATGATTATTTCAAGTTAGGGTTGTTGACTAATCCAAAATTAGTCATGTGAGACTAAAGAAAAGTTTGATGAAAATGCTAGTCTCTTTTTGTTAAATTTAAGGAAGGATTGCAGGTATGTGATCATATACACCAGGTCTATTACAAAGTTACATATCATATTTGTATGATGAAATTGATGAGGACTTTTGGTTAAGGTACATGTTGGGTACATGGTTGAGACAAGTAGTTGATGAGGTGTCACATACATGAGGTGTATAGTTGATGATGTTGGTACATATTGATGAGATATAGTTGATGATTGGTTGAAACATGATTGGTACATACTTGGTACATGGTTGGTTGCACTTTTTTATGGTACATGTTGATTATAGGTGGTTTGGTACAAGTTGATTGTAGGTTGTTTGGTACAGGTTGGTGCATGATTGATGGACTTGTTTATGGTACAAGTTGATTACAGGTTGAGGTACAGGTTGATCCATGGTTGATGCATGGTTCAATTTTATTGGTACAGGTTTACAACAGTATATCTCATAGTGATAGTGTGACAGTGGTTCCATCATTCTACTTCTACTTTAGGGTGGTTGGATGGGGCAAGGACAGGTGGTTGTCGCCAACTTCCGGTTGTAGCCATAGAACATAGGGGGTTGTAGCCTCGTTCTGGTTGTAGCTAGAGAATTGGGGAGTTGGAGCTTCCCTCAGGTTGTATCTTGAGAAACTAGGGGGCTGGATCCTCCTTCCAGTTGCAGCTGGAAAACAAAGGAAGTTAGTGCTTCCAATGAATGTAATTCTTAAAGACATATAAGAAAAAAAATTCCGTGGTTTTCTCCCTCTTTAGGTTTCGACGTAAAACACTGGTGTATTATGTATGTGTATGATTGTTCATTTGTTCATTTCTCATTATTGGATGATAATTATACATTGATATAACACTTGGATTATTTGGTTTAAAAATGATTATAATTTCTCTATTACCGATTCACCCCCCCTCTTAGTAATCCAACAATTGGTATCAGAGTAGGTTCCTTCAGAAATCAATTTAACCACTAAAAAATAGATCATGGAGAGAAACAACTTGTATAAAAATGGAATACCACAGTTTGATGGACAAAAGTATGTTTTTTGGAGCATAAGGATGAAGACACATATATAGGCACAGGGATTTGAAATTTGGCAATCAGTTGCAGATGAATACAAAACACTAGTAGTTACACCAAAAAATGACAAAGCAGTGAAACTCGGTCAGAATAATTCCAAAGCCACAAATGCACTTCTAAATGATCTCAATGAAACAATATTCACCAAAGTTGCACATTGTAAATCCACTAAATAGATTTGGGACAAACTTTGAAATATTTATGAAGGAGATTCAAAAGTCAAAGAAATAAAGCTTCAAACTTACAGAGGTCAGTTAGAACAACTAAAGATGAAGGAAGATGAGAATATTGTAGCCTACTTCTTACGAGTCGATGAAACAGTGAATGCAGTCATAGGATGGGGAGAAGAAATTGAAGAATTTGTAATTGTTCAAAAGGTACTAAGATCTCTTCCTATGAGATTTGACCCTAAGATATCAACACTAGAAGAAAGATCAGATCTAAACTCAATAAGCATGGACGAACTACATGGAATCTTCACAACATATGAAATGAAAACTGAACAAGAAAATCTAGATGTAAAATAAGAAGCTTTCAAAGCATCCAAAAGATCAAAGAAAAAGGAAAAGCAACAAGAAGAACATAACAACAACAATGACGTCTCAAAAGATGATGCAGAATTAGCCAACTTCGTCAAAAGACTGAACAAGGGAACCAACGGTAGTTATAGAGGTAATCTTCTTTTAATTTGTTTTAATTGTGATGGTATTGGTCATTTTACTAACAAATGTCCTCATAAGAAAAAGAGAAATTATGAAGGTTACTCAAAAGGAAAACAAACATATAAAGGAAAAAGAACTACAAAGAAAGTTTTCAAGAAAAAATTATGCACCAAAGAAGACATATCATCATCAGATGAAGATGAAGTCGGTGACAGTGAGACAATAAGAGTTCTATTCATGGAAGTAGAAGACTCTGATAAAGAATACTCCGAAGAAGAATATGAAGAATCAGAAGAAGAATATGAAGAAGTCGAAGAAGAATTGAAGAGGCAGAAGTTGACTACCAAGAAGAATTTATGCATGCCATAGAGGTTATCAGAAGAGAAAAGAAGAAAAACAAGAAAGTACAAGCAGAACTAGACAAGAAATAAGACACTCAAGAACTAGAAAAAATGATCACAAATTTGAAGGTTCAAATAAAGGAAGATGCAAGAATTGAAGAAGCACTCAAAGAACACTAGAATAAAAGGGAAATATCATTGGAAATTTGGAAGCAGAGATTGTCACATTAAGAAAGGATATTCAAAATAAAAATATGCAGAATAACTCAAAATTTTTGGATGACATTATCAATAGTAAAAAATCTCATCTTGACAAGTCCAGACTTGGATACAATTAGACAGAAAAGGGATCAAGCTCCAGAACAACAAAGCAAGAAACATATCCAAAAGTCTATGCATAAATAATCAAAGGGGATAGTAAGATATACAAGGAAGATTATAGAGACACTCCTCCACTGAAAAGATTCATATTTCAGAATCAACAACAGATAGATAGGCCTCAAGAAGAAGAAGGATTCATAAGAGCACCTTATTTCAGAAGATCTTCAACTCCCAAGTATCAAACTAAATTTTTTGGTTTATGTTATGCATGTAATAATTTTGGATATAAAGCTATGAATTGCAGATCTAACAACAAGAACATAAACAACTTTGAAAGTCATAGACAAAAGGGTTATCCAAGAAGGCCTAGTGAAAAACCAAGAAAAAGTTACAACAAGTTTGAATCTTTGAGAACTAAAGTGGAATGTTACAAATGTAACAACTTTGGACACATGGCCAAAGATTGGAGAATGATAGTCCCTCCTAGAGAATCACAACAGAATAACAATAGTCACAAATAGGAACCTCAGAAAAGGACATGGATAAGAAAGCATAATCAATATAACAATGAAGAATGCACACTGGCTCTACAATATAAGGAGAAGAAACGCGGTTGGTATGTTGACAGTGGCTGTTCAAAACACATGACAGGTGATAGAGACAGGTTTCTTACATTAAGAAAGGAAAGAGATGGATAAGTCTCCTTCGGAAATGATGATTCAACTAAAATCATTGGAAAAGACACAGTGATAATTGGGAACAAGAATAAAAAGGCAGAAAATTTTCTAGTAGTAGAAGATATGAAAAATAATCTTCTAAGTGTGAGTCAAATGTGTGACCAAGTTCATAAAGTTACTTTTGATTCACAAACGTGCGATATAAGAAAAGAAGGTTCAGGAAAATTGATTGCTACAACTGCAAGAACTTCAAGCAACATATATGTGTTAAGTGAAATTGGAAATGAAAAGTGTTGTCTAGGAAAGGAATATGAAAGTTGGCTATGGCACAAAAGAATGGGTCACATACATTTTGATAACCTTGTCAAAGTCAAAAAAAGAGAAGCAGTTAGAGAAATGCCCCAGATCAAGAAACCAACCAACACTTTATGCAAGCATTGCCAACAAGGAAAGAAAACAAAGACCAAGTTCAAATCAAAGGATTATTCAACGACAAGACCACTGGAAATTGTGCACACTGATCCAGTTGGACCAAATACAACAAAGGGTTTAAAAGGTGATAAATAATTTATGTTATTAGTTGATGATTATACAAGAATGAATGGAGTTTGCTTTCTCAAGAATATGTCAGAAGCTTTTGAAAACTTTAATATCTATAAGGAAATGGTTGAAAATGAAATGGATTCAAAAATCAAATGCTTGAGATTTGATAATGGAGGAGAGTTCAATTCAAAGGAATTTATGGACTACTACAACAGTCATGGAATAAAAAGACAATTCTTCATTGCTAGGATACCTCAACAGAATGGATTTGTTGAAAGGAAGAACATGACAGTACAAGAAATGGCTCGAACAATGCTAACATATTCCAAATTGATAGATATATTTTGGACACAGGTAGTGCATACAATAGTTCAAATTCAAAACAGAGTAATGCTTAGAAACAACACTGACAAAACTCCCTACGAGCTATGGAAAGGAAGACCAACAAATGTGAAGCACTTCATAGCTTTTAGAAGCAAATGCTACATCAAAAGAGAAGATGGTAGAATGAGAAAGTTTGACTCTTGTGTGGACAAAGGAGTACTTGTTGGTTACTCAAGTACAAGGAAAGCATACAAGTGTTAAAATCCGATATTGAACAAAGTTTTGGAAAGCATCAACATAGAAATTGATGAAATAGGTAGACCAAAATCAAAGGAAGAAGAAAATGAATCAATGGAACAACCTTTCGAAAATGAAGCAAAAGATGAAAAACAAGTAGAAGAGGAAGATGAAGAGAATTCGACAGAAGTAGAAGAGAAAGTTCAACAAGTGTCTCCAAACACACCTAGCAGACAAGTACAGAAGAATCATCCTTCAGATCAGATTATTGAAAACAAAGATGCAGGAGTTGAGACTAGAAGAAGAATCCATTCACCAGAACAAACACACCTAGCACTCTTATCTACAATTGAACCAAAATTTTTTGAAGAAGCCAACAATGATGAATTTTGGAATAAGGCCATGGATGAAGAATTGGATCAAATAGAGAAAAATGATACTTGGGAATCGGTTCCAAGACCAAAGAATAAGAATGTGATCGACACAAAATGGATTTTTCAGGAATAAATTGAATGAAAATGGACTTTGAAGAGACATTTTCCCCAGTTTCCAGAATGGAAGCAATCCGTTTGATTTGAGCTTATGCATGCTCCAAAAATATTAAAGTGTATCAGATGGACGTAAAATCAACTTTTCTGAATGGGGAACTTGAAGAAGAGGTCTACATTGAACAACCAGAAGGATTTCAGTTGTCAGAGAATGCAGACTACGTGTGCAAATTAAATAAGGCTTTGTATGGTCTAAAACAGGATCCTAGAGCATGGTACTCTAGACTCGATAAATATCTACAATAGGAAGGGTTCAAAAAAGGAAGCACATACAACAAACTCTACATCAAGGAAAGTTAAGGTAATATTTTATTAATTGAATTTTATGTTGATGATATTATTTTTGGTAGTGATGATGACAGGTTGAGCCAAAAAGTTGCAAAGGATATGCAGAATGAATTTGAAATTCCATTACTTGGAGAACTATCCTTCTTTCTAGGACTTTAGATATGTCAAATAAACCAAGGAATTTTTATTTCTCAAACCAAGTATATCAGAGAAATGCTAAAGAGGTTTGGAATGGAATATTGCAAACCAATTATTGCTCCCATGCAAACCAGTTGCAAGTTGAGAAAAGAGGATGATTCAAAGTCTACATATTAGATGCAATATAGGTCAATGATTGGCAACCTACTATATGTGACAACATCTAGACTAGATGTAATGTAGGCAATTGGACAAGTGGCACAATTTCAGGAAGCACCAAAGGAATCTCATGTATTAGTAGTGAAGAGGATTTTTAGATATCTCAAAGGAACATAAGAGTTTGGATTATGGTATCCAAAAGGAAAGGATCTATCACTTATTGCCTACATAGTTGCAGATTGGGTAGGTTGTATTGATGACCGATGAAGAACTAGTGGAGAAACGTTCTACTTGAGTGAGTGTTTAGTATCATGGCTAAGAAAGAAACAATCATCAGTATCTTTATTTACAGCTGAGGCAGAGTATATTGCAGAAACATCATGTTGTACATAGGTTCTTTGGATGAAACAAACTTTGAAAGATATAAAGGTTGAGTATGATGAGCCCATTCCAATATATTGTGATAATACAAGTGCCATCAGTATCTCAAAGAACCCAGTGATGCCCTCCAAGACGAAGCACATTCCAATCAAGCATCACTTTCTATGGGAGCAGGTTGCAGAAAATAACATCAAAGTTGAGTATGTGGGAACAAAAGAACAAGTGGAAGACATATTTACAAAACCACTTCCATGGGAATCCTTTAAGTATCTTCGCCAAAGACTCAGAGTTATTTCTACTCCAAAATGAATTCTTTTGAATGCTTATATTATATGTCTTATATGTACAAGAGGAAGCACCATAAAGAGGACAATCCGGTCAAGGGGAGAAGCCCTAGATGGAAATATACCTTTGCCATTGATGACCAAGGGGGAGAGATTCATAAGATGCAAAGGACAGAGTGTAATATTCCAAATATAAAATCTATGCAGAACAAAAAGAAAATGATAGAAATGGGAGATAAACAACAATATAACCATAGCAACACCACAATAACATTGAAATGATATCAAAATAACACCATAAAGAGAACTTTGATTCTGAGAGCAATGTTCATGGCCCTCTTCAAGGGGGAAACCTCTAGTCAAGAATATCTCTATTACAATAATATCCAAGCTAGGGTTCTCATACCCTTGACTCCTATTTATACTAAATATGTCTATCAAAAGAACCATCTAGAGGGAGATCCTTCTAGAAGTGGAAGCTTCTATTAGGTCTTCTTACATTCGACTTATTCTACCTTATTGCAAGGAATTATTAATATTGACCTTTATTAAATCCGAATATATTGTTCTACCTATCTGAGGGGTTAGGTCCCTAACATTTCATCCCGCTTAAAAACAACCTTGTCCTCAAGGCTTGAGATGTGGAAATTACTACAGAATGGTAGTTGGTTGCCAAGTGGCATTTGAGAGAGTTATATCTTTCCACTGGACTAACACTTCCATGATGGTTAGATGACATAGGTGATGCTCACACTGGTCCAAAAATTCTTGTGGTTGTAGCCAAATGGATCCTTCTTCGTCCAACTCAGGAAGGTTGGTTTGAATTTGGAACTTAGTTCCAATCACCTTCTTTAAGCATGAAACATGAAAAACAAGATGTAGCTTAGAATGACTAGGAAAATCTAACTGATAGGCCACCTATCCCACACACTTGAGAATGGTATAAGGACCATAAAAATATGGCCCCAACTTCTGACAATGCTCAAACTTGAGGGAGTTTTTCTTATAAGGTTGCATTCAAAGAAACACCTTATCCCCTTCTACAAATTGACGTTCAGAGAGACCTTGATTTTCTTGTTGCTTCATGTGATTATGTGCCATGACCAAATTATCTTTGAGGGTATAGGAATAGCCTCTCAAACTGTAAGCGTTTGGTCAACCGCCTGGACCTTTGAGACACCTGGTAAGTATGAGAGAACTGAAGGTGGATTTTATTTATATACCGCTTCAAAAGGAGTCATGCAGGTAGTTGTATGGTATGAAGTGTTGTACCACCATTCAAATAGGGGTAACCATTGACCCCACTGATTTTTCTTTTTCGATGCAAAACACCTCAAATATGTTTCCAAACACTTGTTGACAACTTCAGTTTGACCATCATTCTAGGGATGATAAGCTGTGTTGAGATGCAATTGGGTGCCTTGTAGCTTGAAAAGTTCTTGCCAAAAATTGCTAGTGAAAGTTGGGTCGCGATAAAAAACAATAGAATGTGGCATGCCATGAATCTTGAAGACCTGATCCATGAAAATTTGAGCCACAGTGGATGCTGTAAATGGATGTTGAAGAGCACAAAAATGAGAATACTTGGAAAGGCTATCAACAACAACCATGATGATTGATTTATTTCCCGATTTGGGTATGCTTGTAATAAAATCCATAGAGATATCCCTCCAAATAGCAGGTGGAATCGAAATCGGTTGTAGTGTGCCAGGAGATTTAATTGTTTCTCCCTTCTTACATTGACACACATCACATTCACTGACAAAATTATGAATGTCTTGTTTCATACCATCCCAGAAAAAAGAGCGTTTGACCCTGTCATAGGTTTTGGTAAACTCGGAGTGCCCAGCTGTGGTTGTAGCATGAAGCTCAGAAAGTATCGTGGATTTAAGTTTTGATTGTTTACTTAAACACAAATGGCCTTTGTATCGAAGTTCATCATGGAGCAAAGAGTACCTTGGGGAAAATGGAGAATTGGACTACAATTGTTGTATCAGATCCGAACTTTTGGGATCATGTAGCCATTCTTGGTGAACAACTTGGAGCCAATCTAGTACAATGAAGGAGAGAGAAAAAAGGGATCCTTCATCTTCATATTTTTGGGAAGTGCATCCGCAACCACATTGTCCTTGGAAGCAACATGTGTGTCCTCCCATTCTTATCTAGGGTGTATGTGTTCATTCTCCCATCATGAATCACATTCCTGTCATATTTCCATGGTCTACCCAGCAATAGATGACAAACATCCATAGGAATGACATCGCACAATATCTTATCATTATATCCTCCTATCTTAAATTCAACTAAACATTGTTTAGTGACAGTTACCTGGTGTCCTTTCTATAGCCACGAAACTCTATATGGGCTTGGATGATCAGTCGTCTCCAGCTCCAGCTTCTCTACCATATCCATAGAAACAAGATTATCCATGCTACCACTATCTACAATGACCTTACATACCCTATCCTTGGTCTTGCACGCAGTCTTGAAAAGTCTGTTCCTTTGGACTAAACTCTCCACCTCCTTCTCGGGTGTCAAAAGGACTTTTCGCATCATCAACGATCTTTTGCCTTCAATGTCTTCTGCCTCAACATCCTGCCTCTGTGCTTCGATGATGTGAGCTTCTCCTCCTTCTTTATTTTTATCTAGACACTCGTAAGACTTGTGGCCATTCTTCCCGCATCTGAAGCATGTGATTACTCCACCTCTTCCTCTTCCTCTACCTCTAGTACGAGGAAAAGTGTTGTTGTCAGCATAATATCCTCTCTGATCAGTATGACGCTCTCTCTGTTCAGCATATTTCCCTCTCTGTGAGGTTCCACCTCTCTCAATATAAGTTTGATGTTTCTTCCAGTCCTCCTTGGGTTTCTGATATTTATCCTGGGCAACTGATTTTCCTCTGGGCTGACTTCTGCCTCAGCCTCTTTGACTCTGCTTTCGGCTTAGCTTCTCTTCTACTTTCAGAGCCATATGATAAGCATCTTCCACCGTTCAGATGGTTACCATGCTCATCTCATCCTGGATATCATATCTCAGGCCATTCATGTATATGAAAACTTTTTCATCATCGCTCTCCCGATGACCTGCCTTGATGTTCAGCTTGTAGAATTCCTCAGTGTATTCTTTCACTGTCATAAGCTTCTGTCTCAGGTTCTGCATTCTTTTGAACATAGTGATTTGATAATCTATGGGGATGAATTTCGCTTTCAGTTTCATGATCATTCTTTCCTAGCTCTTGATCTTTTGCTTTCCCTTGCAGCGTCTATCAACTTGTATTTCATCCCACCACAATGTTGCATGTCCCTTCAATCTTGTGACAACATGCTTGACTTTCTTGTCCTCTTCGACATCTTCATAGTCGAAGTATGTGTCTAGAGCTCTAATCTATTCTAGAAGCTCCTCTGCATCCAAGTTTCCCTCATAAACTGGAATGTCCATCTTTGCTCTTGCACCCATCCTGGAAATAGCTCTGATAAAATGCTCATTTGATACATCTTCGGCTACAACTTCTTCTTCACGTTCAGCCTCAACTTCACTTTCGGAATCACTGAGATCCCCAACACTGACTGTGCATCTTTGGGCTGTCTCCATGTCTTCGAGTCTAGCTTCTAGATCATGCATCTCTCTCTCCATGACTAGATCTGTCATCTGCCTGCCTCTTCTTCTCGGCATTTCCCTATCCTCTGGTTGATCGGGTGTTTTCCTATCCCTTCTCCTTGGTGGCATGGTGAATTTCTCTTCTTCTCTACTACAAAAAGAAAAGAACGATTCTGGGCTCTGATACCAAAAATGATGCACACGCCGCTACCTCTCAACCTGCAGGTCAGATGGTCCGCGTGCTCACAGGATATTTCCTTTCAATTCGCCTGAATAACTCTCAATGTTCTTCTATTTCCCTATCGAGAAATCTTCACCCACAACAACTCTCATGGGATCCCCTCTTCACACTCGGGAGATCAGACTTTGCGCTTTCACAAATCCATAGGTCAAGCGTTGGTCTCTCGAATCCCTGAAACATGACAACCAGTCAACACTGACCTTTTCCTATTGAGATTTTTACTATTGCAATTTCGACACTCGCGATGTCAAGCAACTTGCTTTACTGACCCCTGAATCCCGATATGCCGAAACTCTGACGCACGTGCGAGTTTGACCCTTCAACATCACTTCACCTTATCGGTACTTCAGATTTCACAGTATCATGAATCCTGATGCAATTGTTTTGGGACTTCTCGCTACGAAACCCCGATACAGTGTGCCACCTGTCCGCTTACCAACTCCTGTGGCCCCACACTATTCCCTTAGCCGTCGGGATATCACGTTTCACAATTTTGTGATTCCCATTGCAATGTTCACGGGACTTCAACCTACAAACTCCCGATATGGAAAACTATGAGTAAATCCGACGGTCCTTGTGACTCGGATCTATGGTCCTGCCCCTTCTGAGCTTAGAACCCTTTCGACAGTTCCGCTGTAACCTCCCTGCTCCTCCCTGGGATCTGACGGCTCACGGAACTTTGCAAAATCTCCTCAGAGAATTTTGACTGTCCGTACTTCCTCGGTGATTTTTTCGAATGACCAAGTGTTCCTCCATGGAACTTGTCCACCTGCGGCGCAAAATTACGATGCTTCTTATAAACTTCCAATCACAGCTTCCCTGCGCTGTCCTTCAACAATTTCAAAAGCCTTATCCTTCCTGAGCTTACTTGTGACTCTGAGTCTGAGAGAAGACTCTTGCACGCACTCCTTGCGGCAACCTTCAAATACTTCCTAAGTGTTGAAATCTTTTGACTCTCTGTACACTTGCAGTAGCAGTCTAATAACGCTTTGCTCAGACTCACAACTCTGAGACCTAGCTTGGCCTGTGCACTCCTTGCACGACTCCTGTGCCTATCTGCACCCTAGAGTGAATGAGAACAAAAGCTATCTCTATCTGAACCCTTTGTCAAGACACTCCTTGTGGACACTTCAACTGCACTCCTTGCAGGAACCCTTGTTCAGATAGAGAAACAATTGAAACTCATTCCTTCTTCCTTTCAGACTTCAAGCTCAAAATATGAAATCATATACACAACATATAAAGCAAATGTATAACAGGAAGAAAACATTCATGAGCATATCGTTTAGCATCAATACACATAGAACAAACATGAAAACCATGAATTTGAGTCAAACTCTTCCTATTAATTCAAATATCTATACATGGGTGTTCTTACACAACTCTCTGCCTCTTCTATGCTCCAATGCTTCAATCCTCCATCATGTTATAATGTACAATGAGGGTGTCTATATCCTGTTTCCCTCTTGCGCTCTAAAACTGTCTAATCTACCCATTCAATTCTACCTACTTGCATTAACTATTATAAATGCCTTCTATATACTAAGGATGAGAGCGAACTGCTCAAGGTCCATTTACATTATACAAGTGCGCTTCTTCTTAATGACTACATTTAAGATTGCACATCAATTTCAAGGTGAATTAAAAATTTGTGCTGGCGCCTGCCCAACTGTATTTTGGCTTCCGCGCTGGCTCGCTTGATGTTGATGATGCTCCTGCATCAGAAAAGCTTGAGAAACTACTGGATTCCAGTTGAAAGAGTTGTTTTTTAGGAGTGCAGTGGGAGGTGCTGCAATATTTCCATAGTTCTTAACAAACTTGCGATAATAACCTGTTAATCCCAGAATCCATGCAAGATTTTGAGAGTCTTTGGGTGAGGCTAGTCTTGCATAGCTTCAATATTTTTAGGATCCACCATGACGCCATCCTTTCCAACTAGATGACCCAAGTACTTGACTTTTGAGGCGCCAAAAGAAAATTTAGATTGTTTCAGGAAAAGTTGGTGCTGAGAGAGTAGATGGAGAACTCGATCCACATGAGCAAGATGGTCTGTCCAACTTTTTCTATATATGAGGATATCATCAAAGAAAACTAAGATAAAATGATGGAGAAAAGGATGGAAGACATGATTCATGAGGCTTTGGAAGGTGGAGGGGGAATTACATAAGCCAAAGGGCATGACCAAAAACTCATAGTGGCCCTCATGAGTTCTAAAGGTAGTCTTAGGAATGTCTGCCTCTTTCATACATATCTGGTGGTAGCTAGAACGAAGATCAAGTTTAGTAAATAATTGGACACCACTCAATTCATCCAAGAGGTCATCAATGACAGGAATGAGAAATTTTTCTTTAATGGTGAGTTTGTTGAGGGCACGAAAGTCAGGACACATGCACCAAGAACCTTTTTTCTTCAGGGTCGTGACCACAGGAGATGAGTAGGGGATCATACTAGGGTGGAACTTATATTGTTGGCCCTCTTGGTCGAATTGCATGGTTAATTGACGGTGATGCCTTGGAACTTATATTGTTGGCCCTCTTGGTCGAATTGCATGGTTAATTCCTTAAAATCCATGAGAATGGGACCCAAAGTCCTTATCTAGTCTACACCCAACACAATGTCACAACCGCCCATGTTGATAGCAAACATATGAGATTTCAGGTGGTAGTCACCAATTTGGAGACACACATTTTCACAATACCCTCCACATTTCATGGAGCCACCATTGGTAATCATGATTTGGAAATTATTGACTGCATGGATATAACAATGATTTTCTTGGACAATGAGACGATGAATAAAATTATGGGTGCTTCCTCTATCAACAAGATTGATGACCTTCCTATGCTTGATGTAACCGATTATCTTGAGGGTTTGGGGAGCAGAGAAGCCAGTGAGAGAATTTAGAGAAATGACCGATTCTACTTTGGGAGGGTCTGAGGGACAGGTTATGTCAGTGGTTTTAGGTGACTCAGACAAAAGGGGAGTTTCAACATCCTCTTCCGAAATATCCTCTGAGATGTCCATAAAAAGCTTTTGTTCCTTACACTTGTCGCCCGAAAAATATTTGTCATCATAATTATAACAAAGGCCTTTGAGTTGGCGTTCATCCATTTCATCCCTGGTTAATTTTTGGATATTTAGTGGGGCATAGGGAGTAGTTGGATTTACTGGTTTAGTGTGAGGAATAAAGGAGGGTTTCCAGTTTTGAGAAGATAGTTAAACCTGGAGGAATTGCATAAAACACAAAATGTGTCAAAGCAATATACCCTTGACGGAAAGTTTTTCTCCATTGCCAATGTTCTTAATCTAGATGGAGAACACCATACGGGAGTTTGGCCAAGTCATCTGTAATTTCGTATAAAGAGAAATAATGTTCCATTTGGGTTACCCAACTAGTGGGATCTGAGCCATCAAATTTGGTCACATTCACCCGTAGAAGGCATAGGTCACACTGAAAGTGATGGGGCTGAAAATTATGGGAATGAGAGGAAGTTTTATCTTCAGTATGTAGAGGTGGGTCAGATAAAGGGTTATCTACAGGGATATGGAGCTTGGTGCAGATCATCGAAACTATAGTTTCAAGCTAGGTAGTCATGTCTTGTTTGAGTTCCTCGATTGAAGTGGCGATGGAGGACTGCATGTTTGTATTGATGGTGGAAGCATTGGCACTGAGTTTTTTCACTTCTTGTTGGGTCTCTATGAAATTAGGTTGCAAGGTATTGAAGTGAGCTTCCAAGTCTTGGCTACGGGTATGGGCCATGATGACGAGGGAACTGAAACGGGGCGGGTGGGGTCAAAATTTTTGCTGAAAAATGATATGTATGAATGCGATAAGGGAGAAGAGATAAATCCAATGGAATAGGTCTCAAATAATGGTGCAAAAATTTCCAGACTTTTATTTTTATTTTTATTTATTTATTTATTTATTACACCTGCAGAGTTATACTTCGGTCTGAAAAATACTATAGTGATGAAATGCCCAAATGATTAACTAGGAAGAAATGTGTAGTTATTTGGAAACCCAAACACAGTTGCATGAAAATATATCTTATCTTTTTTAATTTTGTTTCTGTCCCCAAGGGTTAGGTATTCAAGGGTTTTATAGACAAGGGTTTTCCCTGTGCTATAGCTCTTTGATATACGTGTGAGGTCCAACAGTAGTACTAGGCCCAAAATCTCAGGGCACCAACTAAGGAGGCTAGACCATGCCCTTAGCCGTACTACCCGTCTACCCAGGTACTAGAGAGTATCTTCTCGAGTGCTATTCTCGGTGGCACTATATTAGTCAGGTGACCGATTGATTTATCTAAAGAGGGTGTTCGCACCCAATTCGTCACATGGTGAGCAAATCTAGGGTGCTTACATGCCCTGTTGGGTCTTGCAGAGCATGACAGCTGTGGAGAAAAGGGTTAGAGGAAACAAAACAAACTACAAGCAAGAATTAAACAAAAACAAACTGAACTGTGAACATACAGATAAAGAAATAGTAACACAAAAAAAGACACCGATATCACCAATGGTTTTGAGCTGGTCTATTGATGAAATCAGAGCATGATGAAGGAAGGGAACTATGGTTCCTTCTTCCCCCAAAGGAAGGATCTTGAGGCCCTCACAAACTTGCTTTCCTTACAATGCGAAGAAATAAGACTGATAGTGAAAGAACTCCCAGCACATCCGCTCAATGGAGAGGCGAATGGCTCTATGAAGTGTTGCCGATGTGTTATCATCAAAGAATGATCCCTTGACAATCTTAGCAACATAAAAATACCTGGAATTCCTTGCGAAAACAATGTTCCTTCATGGATTTTTATAGCATATTACCGGGCGATTATGTAACCTCTTCAAAGTGTGAAAAGGGGCTCTTTAGGGCTTCATTAGGTCATTAACCCGCCTACCCTATGGATTTAGCTTGGATTTGGGAGTCAAATCAGATTGGGAGCTGGTCCGAAAGTGGTTGGGAGGCCGGCCAATTCAATAAATGAGCCGTATTATCAGGTGCACGTTTTTTTGCGTTGACAGCCGCGCATCGTGCGCGCATGCGCACATCATACGTTTTTGTCCTGCGCATGTGCGCGCGCACCAAACTATTGTAAAGCGCCCTTCAATTTTTGTTTACTTTGTATAGTTTTTGACCCTTCTGGAATGCTGTGAAATTAATTCAGTGCCATGAATGAATTCATTGCTGTTTTGACGATGCGGAGTTCTTGTCGCCATGTGCAGACGAAATTTCGGTGATAAAAGATGCCCCCTGATGGATGAATACGTATAGCCGAAATCCATCAATGTTTCTTCTACTGAGAATGTTGTTGTAAGGGAGAGCAATAGTGGGACCGTTCAGAGTGATCCGTTGGAGGAAAAGGGAACCGGTAGGGCCCGACCTTCTGATAGTTATGCAGACAAATATATAACTGTGTACAAACGAGGTGGGCATGCCCCATGCTCGTGTTATGTAACTATGAAAAAAGATGACGGAAGTGTTGGTGTAGACAACTGCAGTGCCCTCGGGGACGGTAATGATAAAGGCAGAAGACAATTCTGCAAAGGAACATACTCTGAATAATGGGCAATGATCGTGGTAATAAGCAGCGAGGATGATGTGGGCATTGATGGCCCTACCAAGTTCAGAGGTCTTCGGAAAATGACAAAAATAACTGTAATAGTTGCAAAGTAAGACCCACCATAACATGAGAGAGTGTTGGCATCAAATGTTATGGGGGCCAATGACAGCAGGGAGCAATGGTGTTTTACCCTGTGCCGTCCGAGATCTCTCATTAGAATAGAGAATGAGAATCAAGATACTGTCACCCTTCTGGAAAAGTGTGCTAATGTCGACAAAAGGGGGATGCGACTCCCAGAAGCAAAAAGGGCTCTGTGGAATCTACTGAGGTGAGGAAGTGGCAGAGGTACATGGACAAAGTCAAGAAGTGGGATGACTCAAGACTGCCCTTGGCTAGAGGATGTATGAGAGAAACAGTGGCCGCAACCGTGTAACAAGGTCGAGTGTCAGGGGGATGACAAGACTGGTGCTAAGTTGTGCCAGAGGCGGGACAAGGTGAACAAATTCAGAGGGTAGAGGTAATCGACCTGTGGAGTACTCTTAAGATATGAATGATGTCGGCAAGGGTAAATGATAAGTAATGCTCCAACCAAGGGTGACATGGGTTGCTTGTGGCCAAAAGAAAGCAAGTCGCCAACGGTGATGACAAAGAATGTAATGACTAGAAATAAAGGTGTTTGTACAATAAATAATAAATAAGTTTGGGGAAAAAAGTACAAATACAGAAACGGGTGCTCCGATGTGAAATGCGTGCCCCAGGGAGGGCATAATTGTCTTGGGAAACTGATGAAGGGTGGGGGCCCCATTGGTGAGTTTCTGTATGAGGTAGGTGAAATGAGGGTAGGTTCGCAGATGGGAAAATTGAGTGTGGATGAAATGAAGGGCTCATGATCCTGCGGAGGTGCAGGTAAAAAATAGAACCATAAAGAGATAATCCGGGAGTCCATGTGGGAAAGCTAGCAAAATGAAGAGAAAGAGTATGTGGCTGATTCACGACATGATGAAAGACTATCGGGACTCCCATCCCTAAAGGGTAATAAAAAACAACATGAGTGTCAAAAGTGCCAAAGGGTGCTATGACTGGGACAACTCATGTGGGTGAGAATGCTATCGGGTTACAGTACCGAAGATGCAAATGGAGGTGTGGGTACTGTAGAGCCAGGAATGAGGATCCTAAAGGCTAATATCAAAGGGTGTGACTGGAAATGTAAATGAAATACAGTGGGATAGACTACATGCCAGTGCTGAATATATACCTGAAGGGATGATGTCGATGACCGATGAGCAAGTACCTGCGCACATAACAACCAAATACCCAAAGTGAACAATATCTGAAGAGAATCAAAGATATGAGCATGTATTTGACAAACGTGACCATGCGTGTGCGTACCTGACCATGATATGAAAAAAAGGTGCCCCGGGGGCTTCGGATGAAAAGTGACCCAAGGACAGTCGTGACGTAGGCGGCGGGGTGTTGATCCCGTGGCTGAAGATGGTTTGAAAAATGGACATCTTGGGCTCCTAGAATGTTGAGTGGAAGTTTGGAAAAAGGCCTATATATAGCTGTAGGGCCCACATTGCCACCTCATTTGTACTTGCTGCTACAGTGATTGGACGAGTAGATTACAAAGGATATTTGGAGTTTCAGGGAGCACGGGGTATCCGATCGACGGTGTGCGAGTATCAGGTTAGTGGTCTGATCATCCTGCATAGAAATAGGTTTCCAATTTTTGGGCAGGGTAGGTACGGGGGGCCATACAGGGGGTTTAAGGGGGTTTTTCATAGGATGTGGGCCCGCATGCACGGGCGACTCAGTGGAAGGCGCGCATATGTGCGCGCCTATCCATAGAATTGACATGGATTGGTGCGCGTGAGTAGAAATTTAAGGCGTGCCCGAGAGGTGTGCCTGTGGGGTGGACAGTCGCACACTAGTGCGCGACTGTAACTTGGACAGGCGTGCTCAAGAGCGTGTCTGTGTAATGAATAGGCGTGCTTGTGAGCTCGCCTGTTGAATGAACAGGCACGCAGGTATGCGTGCCTGTGTAGTGAACAAGCACGTAGATATGCGCGCCTATGTAGTGAACAGGCGCGCATATTTGCACGCCTGTGGGTAAAGAAAACGCGCCTTTGAGGCAAGTTTTATGGGGTAAAAAATGAGTCTTTTTGATGCATTGGATGGTTGCATAAGCTGATATAGGACTCTGTGTTGTGTGCAGGTGGCTAGCAGTGATTATGGACATCCGGTGGCATGAGCGAGACTGGTCACAGTTGTGAGATGTTATGGCCAATGCAGGGCCTGCGGTTCGAGCGGCTTTAGCAACTAGTGGGTTACTAAAGTTCTTTGAGTGCCTGTTGATATGGTCACAGGAGTACTTGCTGTAGTTCTTACTCCAGATGTGGAGTCCAGACCTGCACTACTTCCTCGTGCGAGGAGAGCAGATCCCCTTCACTGCGGTGGAGGATATTTATTTTTTGACTGGGCTCCCCTTTCAGGGAACACTGCTGCCGACAGAGCCTGTGCTGCCGAGGGGTACACAGCTGCAGGAGGTCACCGAGTGATATTGCTTGGGTGAGAACTACATGTCTGGGATTGTAGTGAGTATCAATGGGATAGATTTGATGTTGCACCGTTGCATAGCGGCGATGATTGTTCGGGTGTACGGGTCACTTGCGACCCAACGTATCAGTGGTGGCTAGCTGCTAGTGCTGGAGAGGGTGGTGGTGGGCCGTGAGCGGTTCGCCTGGGGTTTGAAACTGCACGCGTGGATGATCGCGCAGCTGGACTGTTGTCGGTCCACAGGTACTGGGGAGTTTGCGTTCGGCTCTATCCGTGTAGCCTGGTTTCTGGAGAGGGTGCCGATGTTGCACCTGAGGGTTCTACTGGAGGCGCCAGGGGTGCGAGAGCCCTGCTTGAGGTGGTGGTCATCAGTTTTGGTTTGCCATGGTGGTGGCGAAGGTGGGCATTACTTTACGACGTAGGCAGCGCAGATATGGCGGCAGATGCCGCAGGTCATACTTCGCTACCCCTATGCTGGGGTGGACTTCCGGGATGATCCAGATATGGTATTGCCTCCTGGGGAGGTTTTTGATCACCG
>CBVK0103791528.1:0-11750 GCA_900067695.1 Picea abies | reverse complement strand
ATGTATATCATGAATCATGAAACAATCTCATACAAAACTCTAATCCAAGAGCTCTCAGTACAATACAATCGTCTCACACTGTCATACACAAATTAGCAAATACATGCGCCAATTCCTGTGTCCAGACAACCTGCCTCCTCTGCACAATCTCTGCAATCTGAATTCTCACAATGAATCGAATGAATACAATTGCCTAGTTTGCACATGCTCATAAGCATATCCAATGCATGTGTGAACAAATCACAACTGATAGCCAATTGTCCCTTTCACCTGTTATCTCAACTGGATCTCCATTGGAACTGACATGCATGTAGTTAACCATGGCAAATCTTCAGTTGCATGTGAGTTCACTGATTAACTGAACTCTCACTAGTGCATGTTTAGTTACAACTAGTAAAATTGATATTAACTCACTTAACTACACTTATAATTTTGTTACAATTCCAAATCACTCAGTTATGAATGAGATAATAGATTAATACTTATTGTCTAATTTAATTAAGGGAGTAAATTAGACACATGTTTCTTGTTGACTTTTCAACAGTTATCACAAGGTTCAGATGGGATATTTTGATCAAAGTTAGTGATAAACTGAGGAGATGTATGTATAAATTTAAGAGGAGGATATACAATTGCAATATTCTCATGATCATCATTTGAATGCAGCGGGTAAAGAAAAATTTGCTTAGCATTTTTAGGAAAGGACAAAAGGTAATTAATACCAAAAAATATTATGTCTTGGAAAAAACTCAACTTCAGGTATTTGTTTTCTCCCATGATGTCCTTTCATACCTCTATCAAGGGATCTCATATTCTAGTGGAGTCTCTGAATCACATTTGAAGATTGAGTGGAGTCGCCAATAAAATCTTTAGGCTACTAAGTCTTTGGGCAATGGAGTCGCCATGAAAATTTTGAATTCTAGATTCTTGAAAATGGAGTCACCAGGTGAATGATGTACAACCTTTCTGTGTCTGACTATGTTTCACCATAAATAGTCAGATCTAAACTTTGTCATTTCTCCCAGTGAATATTTCACCTTCGATCCCCGACAATGGTGCCAAAATGTTAGCACTCTGTAAATTTTGTCCGACTGGTAGACAAATGACATAAGTAACTGTTTCAACCAACTTTAGGTTGGATTATGACCCTTCCAACCAGAGAGGGATCTCTCATGCACATATCTATTGAAAATACTCAAAATATTTGGCAATTCACACAAATAGGTCAGATTTTGTAATAGGATAAATTTTAAAAGTGGTAGGACAAAATTAGAGGGCAGGGCCATTGGGCAATGGGGTCAACTTCTGAAATCGTATGAAAATTTGAAAGATATGTATTAGTAAGGGAACAGAGGCAAAACATGCATTGTGTTCAGCCAAGTAAGCAATATGAGATGGAAATGGAAAAAGAGGAAAGACCACTATGACAAGAGGCATCTAACAGGGGGCAAATCTCTTGGCATAACTTTAGAAGAAGAAACATAAAGGCTAGCTACTGAAAACAGAGCACCAATCCAGGGTGAATTCTGAACCAGGAACCAATAAACACATACAAGTATAATCAATATGAGAAGGAGCACCAACAAGGTGAATTTTTTCATTTGCTTAAAGATTATCACTAGCATAAAAACACATTCATGAATATGAAATACAAGAAGACATACTGAACATCAACACCATGATGAATCTCGGCTATTTAAGAAAACCTTCTCTGCTTATATTAAAATCCATAAGAAATCACAAAGTTTTCCCACTATAAGGGTAGGCCCTTCTCCGACCAGTCGAACCATTCATTTATCTTTTTAATGGTATATATAGATAAATTACATATGAGACCCAAAACTGATCGTTTTCTCCAAGATTCCAAAAATAGGTATCGGTTACAGAGGGAGTAATGTACCAAAACTGAATTCCTACTTTCTAGGGAACGTTACAAACAAAAAAACGAAATACTTGAGGTCTTTACCCTAAATTCCACCCATTTACAAAATTCCCTGAAATGTATTTGTCATTTTAGCTTTTCAATCTCTTCCTTTAACGTGTCAAGACAACTAGGTTGGTCTTCTTCAATACCTTTAACTGCCCCAGCTTTAACTTCCTCCTTCCATCATTTTTTCCTTTTTCTCTTGCCAGTTTGCATGCAATGTCCATTTACATATCTATTACTAATCAAATCTTTCATAATAGGATTCAACTTGATTTATTCGCCTAGTCCTGGTTCATCCACAGATTTTGCATGAAATTTTGTTGTCAGGAGTCACGCAACATGCATTTCTCTCTTTTTATTTGATAGCCCTGTCATATTGTTTGAATTTCCTGGTTTGCTGAAAATCATTGGATCTCTTTCCTTAGCCCCGTTTGGTTTTCCAGGGAACACGAGCCTATTTCCCTCAACTATACATGAATTGGACGAGTGATTTGATTTGCAGTTATTCCTCTCTGGAATAAAACTTCAATTACCCAAAATAGAGTAATTTTACCTGTGTTTTGAGTAACCGTCGCCATTGAGTATTAATCATGGGATACTGACGTAATTCCTTATAGGGATAACAACCTCTCGCGTTCGACCATCGATTTCCAATGATGAGTCTTAAATCGGTTATTTGGCATCACTTACTTGGCATTGCACAGACGAATGGTACCTAAACAAGTGTCTCGAGATGATTAGATTGGCTGTCAAATTTCCTTTCCACATGTGACCATTGGATTTGACATGTTTAATGACACTTAACACATGATTTTGGGGTGGGATGAAGTGGTTTTGGGTTCACCCGCTTTTCCCCCTGAAATTCATTTGAGGATGACACGTATCTTCTTGGGAAACCAAGGTTGGAATTTCGAGCCTGCTCAGACATTTTAACCTCCGTGCTAATTCTCCACCCGAAATGATCCCTGGCTATTGATCTGCGGTGCTTACAATCTATGGTCCTGCCGGTCCCATCAACTCTGCACTTCTGCTAGACTTAGCCTCCTTCCTCTAGATATGGTCTCATCCTCTAGTTTAATGCTTCTCTAGACTGGTTTATCTTCTCGCTAAGTCCTGGAACTTGGATTCCATATAAAAATTGTTATATAGATAACAACTCTATCGGACCATAAGGCATTATGAAGTGAACTATGCCAATTCCTCTGGTTGTCTGGAATTTTTTTCTTTAATATCCTCACTAGGTTCTTATTGGTTGATTCTGCCACTCCATTCCCCTATGGATAGTAGTTTGCAGAGTATATGATTAATATTCCTTTGTCTAGAGAAAACTATGTTAATAGGGTGGAAGAAAAGTAAGCAACATTATAAAAAACAAGAATGAAAGACATACCAAACCTTGTGATCATTTGTTGTTTTATGAATTGGATTACCACTTTTTCGTTTACATGATTAAGAGGGACGACCTCTGCCCATTTCATGAAATAGTCTATGGTAGTCAGTATATATCCATGTTGTTTTGAAGAACTTGGTGTAATTTCTCCTATGACATCTAACCCCCATTGCTCGAATGGTTTGGATATGGCCACAGGTTGGAGTGGGACAACTACTCTCTTTTCCCTCCCTGTGCTCATTTGACAAGTTTTACAATTCTTAGAATATGTGTGAATGCCTCTAAACATTGTAGGCCTATAATAGCCAACTCTTAGTATCTTGTGAGCGGTGGCATTCCTTGCAAAGTGTCCACCTACAGGACCATCATGGAGCTACTTCAGAACCTTGTCTGCATCTTCACATTCAAGACATCTTAAAAGTACCCCATCATAATTAATGCATAAGAGCACCGAATTTATAAGGCGATATTGTGTCAATTTTAGTTTGAGAGCTCTCCTTTCCTTAGGGTTTAGGTTTTCTAGGAAAGTCCCATGATGCAAGAGATAAGTTAGTTTCCCATACCAAGACTTTTTCCATCAGGAAACATATAAAGCTTCACTACACCACAATGCCAATTCATTTTCCCACTCGGGGTCTTCAGTTACTTGGTGCTGGGATTCAACGACCAGTTTACACAATCCTTGTCCCTTAACCAGTTTGGTAGGTTTTATATCTAGATCAAATTATTGGACCACTACTGTCCAATTTCCTCTTCTTTCTCCCATCTCCTGTTTAGTGAATAGGGATCAGACTACAGGTTGAGGCACAATGACTTTGGTGTGGTTTTTTAGAATGTAAGATCTAAAATGTTTTACTGCCTTATACACCGCATAAGCCTGTTTGTTTATAGCGGGGTATTTTAGTTCGATCCCTTGGAGATTAATGCTCACAAATGAGACCGACGCCTCATTTTTGTCATCATCCTTTTGAGTCAATACTGCAGCTAACGTTTGGTCGGAGAAAAAAATATAGAGGAACAAATCTTTGTTAATGTTGGGACTTCGCAACAATGGAGCTCGAGATATTGCAGTCTTAATATTGCTGAAAGCACTTTTTCATTCATCATCCCACTTAAATTCAACATCTTTGTGGATCATTTTTTGTAAGGGTTTGATAGTTTCAACGAAATCGGGGTAGAACTTCCTCACAAAATTGATTTTCCCAAAGAAGGATTGCATAGCCTTTTTGTTGTGGGGTAAGGGAAGCTGAGCTATTGCCTTAATTCATTCCAGGTCTATGCGAATTCTTGCTTGAGATATAATATGACCTAGTAGTTTCCCTTCCTTGACACCAAAAATAGTTTTCTTCGGGTTTAAAGATATACCGTATTTCCTACACCTTTAAAAAATCTGGGTTAGGTGTTGGATGTGATCTTCCCTATTCTTTGAATACACAGTCACGTTGTCCAAATAAAATACTACACACTTGTTGATTAGTCCCCAAAAAGCTACGTCCATGGCCCTTTGGAAGGTTGTCCCTGCATTTATTAACCCAAAGGGCATTCATTTATAAGCAAAGGTTCCCCACTTGGTTTAGAAGGTAGTTTTCAATCGGTCTTCCTCTGAAACCAGAACTTGTTTACAACCTGAAAAACTGTCCAACAGGGAAAAAACCTCAAAACCAGACACAATATGCAAGAGTTTCTCCATCGGTGGAACTGGGAAGTTGTCCTTTTCAGACGCTCTGTTAAGGTTTCCGAAATCTACACATAGGTGGATCTCCCCAGACTTTTTCTTGATAAGAACAAATTTTTCTACCCAGGTAGAGTGTCTAACCTGAAGGATAATTTTAGCATCTAGTAATTTCTTTAACTCTTGACACATGAGGGGTTCTAGAGATGGGTTGTACTTCCAGAGATTTTTTTGGAAGGGTTTTACTCTGGGTTTTAACGAGATTGTGTGTTGGATAATACAAGTATCATAAGTTTCTAGATCTCGGTAGGACCATGCAAAGACATCTTGATATTCTCTGAACAGTTTGAGATAGACTTTCCTTTCTTCTTTAGATAGTGTCTTGCTAAGATTTATATTCTTAGGGTTCTCCGGGGTTCCTATATTTATAGTCTCGTACATGGGACATGAAATCCCTATCTTTTTATTTGTTGACCCTTTAAATATTTCGCTTAAATCAAAAAGGTTATCCAAATTGGCTACCCCTTTCAGTATCATGTGAAACCTTGGTTTTTCAGTCGACTGATTTGTTTCACCTTCTTGCTTATGGGGATCAGTTTCTACTATATTCTCTTGGAATACTTCATCATCAATAGACAAGTCTTTAAAATTCTCCTGATTGGTTAAGAAGTTTATGATCTGTTCATCTCCTTCACAGACATTCCAATTATAAATATTGTTGGGAACTAATGGTTTGTAGAGTAGTTCCACAGTGAACTAGGAGGATTCAGAGTATTCTAAAGGGGATAGCCTTGAGGGGACAGTGGCCAGGGATCATCAAATT
The DNA here is from genome assembly GCA_900067695.1 of Picea abies. Lineage (NCBI taxonomy): Eukaryota > Viridiplantae > Streptophyta > Pinopsida > Pinales > Pinaceae > Picea > Picea abies. The sequence goes on along the minus strand of CBVK0103791528.1, from coordinate 5,938 downwards.
TTCCATGCTTACTGACTTCTTCCTCTCCACCCATTTTCTCCATTGTTTCCAATAGAGATTCTTGACCGAAGAGGGTTTCTTCCGCCGTCGTCAGTACATTTTCTTGAAAATTCATTTTGGATTTTTGAGTAATAGGAAAATCATATGACAGAGGGGAGAAATTAATGAAATCAGAGTCACAGGAGTAGTTTCCTAGCACGGGGAAATCTGTCGAAGAGGGTTCATTATGGGCTTCTAAACTAGTGACAGTATGTTTGATATACCTTTCCCTATCGATCCTGATCATGTTCATGTGTCCCTTTAATGGAAACCAAAAGTGATCCCAGTCTATTCTAAAGTATCCGTTTAACTTCTTGGAACAATAGTAGTCCATAAGCCTCTGGTATATCTACTACAATGATGTCAATTACTTGAACAAATTTCATGTGTGTTGCCATTCTGATCATGACATCCTTGAGTTCTCCCATAACTTTCACCTGGGTTCTATCCAGTTGTATCACATGTTTATCACTTTTGAGAGGGATTGCATTTAATTTCTTGTAGATATATAATGGCATAACATTAGAGGATGCCCCTGAGTCAACCAAACAATTATGGAGGTTTCTGTTGAAGACTTCAATTGTCAAGAGGAACAATAGAACAAAAGGATTTCCTTTTTTATCTTCAGAGCAAGCGTTTATAGATGGTTTATTTCTTAGATCCACGAGGGATGTATTCTCTCCTTGGTCAGTGCTTGTTATGGGAGTTTCTATTGACTTCAAGGCTTGTAAAATAAATTCCTTTTGCTGGGGAATTCTACACATGTTCATGACTGATATATTCGCCTTCAATGTTTTTAAATATTCTACTATGTTGTAGTCTAGATTGGGCGATTCTTGTGTGTGGATGTTTATATGATCTCTTTGGGAGACAAAAGATTCTTTTGGGTGATCAGATGTTTGTTTCTCTCTTGAAGTGTGGGAAATGGTAAGGTCGTTTGAGACCGACTGACCCCTACTTTGCGTTTTCACAACCAAGACCTCTACAGGTGGTTCTTGAACCTCAAATAGATCATCAGAAGGCATCAGCAGGTCAGGGTCACACAACAACATAGCTGTTTCTTTCTGCAGGTCAACTTCTTCCTAATAAACAATATTCATCGATGAGCCACTTGATTGTTCGGTAAGGGAAACTTAGTCTAGGAGCCGGTTGGCCATCAAATTCATGGCATGCACCCATTATGGACAATCTCTTTCATAATGTTTCTCTTGGTGATAGGTATAGAAAGAGTTAGATGCTACATTTCCCAGGTTCATGTTTAAGTTAGGCGGGGGAGGTTTAATTGATTTGAACAGTGGATTTCTTTTAAAAAAGGGTTTATAGGGCCTTCAGCCTTGGATTCCTTCCCCTGTACTTCTTTTCATGTCTATGATTTCATTTGAAAACTTCTTTATCATCTGTTGTAGGTTCTCTATGTCTCCACTTCCTTTTTCGGGCCCTTGTTCTGCTTGTTTCCCTAGGGGTCTGATCAACAAGAGTCCTGTCCTAGGTGGAGGTTGAGATTCCTTCTTAAATAATGAAACCTGGCCCTATTTACATCCCTTCATTTGGAATTAAATTGTTTTGGCTTCCTTGAAATTGTCATCTAGGGTTGTTTTGGCAACCTTTTTTACAAACATGGAAATAGAAGCAGGGAGAGCATTAGCGTATACTTAGATTTACAACTCCTGAGTGGGTTTAGCTTTAGGTTGGAATTTGTTTAGGATAGTGGTGAATCGTTGATTGAATTATTTAACCTTCTCTTTTGAACTCATGGTGGTGGTGAACAATTCAACCATCAAATCTCTTGTAGTGGTTTCTTATGCAAATTTGTCTAAAAAATCCTTTTGAAACTTCATCCAACTAGTTATGGACCCTACAGGTAAGTTAAAATACCACATAGAGGATAAATTATCAAAGGTATAGGGGAAAATACTACATACTGCATCTTCATGTTGGACATTCATCAGTATAATAGCTAGTATGAACTTTTTGATATGGTCTTTAGGCAATCCCGAGGTTTCATGGTCAAATTTAGGGAGTAACTTTTCTGGATGTCAGGGAAGGTTATGTACTCATCTGGGGATTGCCAGAGAATCTCTGGCCAACCAAGGTTGATTATTCTAGGTTAGGTTTTGCCTTTCTTCATTATGACCATTGTTATCCTCCATGTCATTCGACTATGAAGCTGAGCAATTTGAGTTAAACCCTTCCTCGTTTGATTCAAAATCATCGAGCTCAGAGAAATTATCAGCTGGTGTTTTGGGGATTAGATTGAGGGGATGTTTGATCTCGGTGAGGGAAAAATATATTAGGTATTCTATTGTGTGAACAAAAACCCGGTCGGGAGTGTCGACCACTATTCTGCTTACTTGTTTTCTGTGAAGAAGTAACAGAGCTAAGGGTAGTGCTCCAATTTGTCGGGCGTAAGCTCTTGTGATTCTTATGAACTTGTCCAACTCCTCGTGGGGAGGAGCGTAAGGTATTTCAGGAAATAAATGTTCTTCCTCTTGCTGGAGTGAATTAGTCATTTCAAGAGTACTCAGTGTATGTGGTATGTCTTGATAATGACTATCCATGCATGTGGGATGTTTTAAATCTATAGGTCGTGTGAAATATTATATCAGAAATATTGTTAGCCATTCATTCGTTCATTCCATCCTTCTAGTGCCAATTTTGTTGAGGGGTCCTAAATCCATTTAACTCAACAATAGGAACCAAACCTGCCACCGAGGCCCAATTAGACTCTGTAGCATTTGATAATGGAATGGTTCTCCAGATCTTTCGATTTGACCAAATAATTGATGGGCTTTACGTAGTGATTGACAAGATATCTTCTTATGAAACTTCCTCTTTCAATTTAAATGTTCTCTTTTTGTATTTTCTCTTATTAGATAGGTTTGATAAAAAGATGGGTGCTGGTATAAACCAACTGGTTAAAAGGGACAATATTAACTATTGAAGAAGGCTGAGCTTGGGATAACCCTCATGCTCAAGCATGTAGACAAATATTTTCACACCTGTGACAAGCCTAGTACTAATACATCAACTTGATGGTATTTCAATTATTGGATGAGATAAAAGTATCTAAAGAAAACATACATGCAATAAAATGATGGAAAGAAAAACAGTATCCTTAGCTCTAACCATTAATCACACATTAACACAACGATTTTCTTTCCATCATTAAGAACAAGAACTACAAAAAAATATTGAATCAACTAACTTATCAATAGATTCAGAAACTCTTACTCATTACAACATCCATTCATGAAACATAGTCAGAAGTAATTCCTCCTCAAATCCCATCAGACACGCCTTTGATGAAACACAAAAGTTTGTCTCTAGTCCTAAACAAAACTTCTCAATTAAGGTAGTTCCGAAATATTTCTTTACAATTCCAAAAATGAGGGTCTTTGCAAAAACCATCAACCATTTCTAAAAGGTCGATCCTCTTATTTATAACAAATCATTAACTAAAAATAACTATCAAAAGTGAAAGCTAAGTAAAACAAAACATTGCCACATGACACTTTCCTCTCTCTTTCTTCTAAGAGTCATCGAATGGCTTCACTGAAGTGGATGAATCTTCTCATATTCTGACCATTTGACGAAGAGTTCCTCACATGTGTTGGCATACGAGAATATGTATTGGTCCATCGGGGCCGAAAGGATCTCCTTTACTTCTACTGCCTGTGCCCAATACTTGAATATTTTAACACTTAACTACTGTAATATTGTTTGAGCCTTGATTGGGTGCTCCATGAACTACAATAATTGACCTAGCACCATGTTTTCCACCTTTTCTATCTCTGCAACCCATGCTGAGTCTTGTTCTGCATGTTGTTTAACAATGTCATGCAAGTCAACAAAGTCCTCAGGTGAGCCGAATTATGGGAGACCGATGTCTCTCATCTCCCGATTGATCTTGAACCAACTCCTTTCGCAATCGACCCATTTCTCTTGAATCTCATGCTGAGGTTCTTGGGCCATTTTCACCCAGTATTTGACCACTTTCTTTATTCGATCTATGTTGTTGTCCCTTAACACCCAAATGTTGTTCTCTTCGGCGTCTCGTCCCTTTTGAACCGCGCTGATGTAGTCAATTATTTCCACTGCTTGGTGGGCCTTCTCGTACCATCTTTCCACATCTTTGCAAGTATATAGCACCATAAGGGTGTCTTCTTGGAAGTCAGTTATCCCTGCAGTGAAAAGGTGATGTTCACTCATGAATTTGCTATAGGCATCGTGGAACTCACTTCTCAAAAACACCGTGGCCTGTGTGGATTCTTGATACTATTTTGCCAAATGGTGCAGATGTCCCAACTTTAGTGCAACGACCAATTCCTCTTCATCTTTACTCTCTCTATCCAGAGTGGCATCTGTGATCTCCATCCCTACACCGATAAGATCAGACGTCTTGGCATGCTTTGTGCTAATCAATTTTTCCTCTGTGGTGATGAGGATCGAATTGTCCAATGTAAGACTCCTCTTCTTAGTGGTTCTCTTCATGATGTCTTTCCTCTTTCGGTCTTAGGTGATTTCTTGTATATCGACAACCTCATCAGTAGGTTCAGGGGTTTGTTGTTCTCCCCAAGTAAGAGTATTTCCTAGGCTCCCAACTGTGTATATATGTTCAAGGATGGGTCCTAAAACTCTTCTGTATGTCTTGATGACTTGGCCTTTGGTTGTTTCTCATTGGGAGGTAAGGTACTGGCCAAAGTCAAGGAATCAGGGGCAGGTTCAGTACTTACTTGGTAATCAGCTATTGAAATGCCGATTTCCTATTGTGTAATTTCTTCTTCTTGTTTGCTCGATCCTAGCTCATCCCTCAAGATGTCCATTGGGGTTCCTGTTATGTCGAGTGGCTCGGTGCCCAAGGCACTTTCTACCTCATGCTCTCTCTGTGGACGACTCTAACTTGGAGCATCAGAACCTAGGGTGGATTCTCTCTCAGGTTCTTTCTCCTCTATAATTTTCACTAGAGTGACTAGGGACACCTCTGAAATCTCCTCCTCATCGTACATGGTTATGTGAGATCGGAAGAGCGTCGTGTAGGGAAAGAGTGTAGATCTCGGTGATTGGGGTTCCTGTTATGTCGAGTGGCTTGGTGCCCAAGGCACTTTCTACCTCATGCTCTCTCTGTGGACGACTCTAACTTGGAGCATCAGAACCTAGGGTGGATTCTCTCTCGGGTTCTTTCTCCTCTATAATTTTCACTAGAGTGACTAGGGACACCTCTGAACTCTCCTCCTCATCGTACATGGTTATCAAATTGAAAAATGGATTTTGTACACTTGTTCTCCCTGATGTCCTCGCTATCTCGGGCTGGGTCAAAATTTCCCCTAGTGATCCAATATGCGGTGGTGGAACCTTAGGGTTTTATGAGTCATTGATTTCTTCAAGTTGCTTCGGCTCTAGGCCACTTGGTTCCCCTCAGATTTCGATTGGGTTATCAACAGGAATCCTCATCATTTTTATTAGATCAAGGTCATTTTTCAATTGATCAATGATTCTCTGCACCCCTTCTAGCAAGAGTAATCCCCTTCTCCACCCCTTCTAGCAAGAGTAATCCCCTTCTCTATGCCTCTGTTGTCTCTGTCACTCTGATTTCTTCCCTGGATCTGAGGGCCTCCTGAGCCGACTGCTCTATTGTTTCCACCTATTCATCCATTCTCATGGCATTGAACCTGTTCATGTTTAGAATGACCATTCTCTGTACCACCTCATCCCAGTCTTGGGTGCACTATGTGAAGATTTCATCCTCAAACTTATCATGAGAATATGACCAAAAAGATGACACCTGCAAAGCATGTTGGAGGACCAGGCCTTTAGGGCCATGCTCGCAGAATCGACCTATTGGGAACATGAATTCCAATTGGCTAAGCCCTTCTTGTTTGGCTTGAGCAATATCCTTCAC
>CBVK0103791525.1:0-10974 GCA_900067695.1 Picea abies | reverse complement strand
CTCAACAAGAACTTATGTATGTGATCAAGGAATCATACAATAAAACAATACTAGTTTTATGGGAAATAAACATATCGTTGTATCATATTAAATAGAAAGTGGAGAATACAACCAAATCCTTGATGTTGCAAAGTCCCCTTTCAATGGCCCTTTTCTATAACACACACACTTTTGTTACAAATCCTTTGAATGAAGAAGATCCACCAGGTAGCTTGTAGAACTAAAGCAAAGCTCTCAAGAATAATTTGAAGTAGATCTATCCATACAAATATTATCCTATTCAACCTTAGCATTTTCCATGAGATATCCCTCTTTATATAGTGTGAAAGAGATATGGATGAAGATATTAGGATGATACTACAAAATCAGAGAAGTGAGTAAGATCCAAACCGATCAGAGGCCACCTCATCTTCTAGAAGATCCCCTTCTAGAAAATTCATGAAATTTGACTTTTCCCAAGCTTTAAGATCATTTCACCTTGTGTATATAGCATCATGCGAATAGTCCAGGATGGGATGATCAGGCATCGTCTCACCCCATGAATAGAGAAGGGTGTGATGAACTTCCTTCATATGGTTTTTGGCAGAGGAAATCAAATCACTTTTCTCATGGTCATGGAGAAAGTCTCTTTTAATATTTTAGGGAACATGAACACATGTTGTCAGTGGATCACTAGGGTGACCAAAATAATTTTTAACAGAATTCCCCCCAAAGTATGAAGATGGAACTTATGACAGCTGAAATACTTTGTAGAATGTGTGTGTTGAACAATGAGCACACCGATCGGGAACCTGCAAATAATCAAGCCTCTGCATAATAATATACCATTTTCTGAGGTAGGAATTCCCATACTCAGATTACAAAATGTCAAGTAAGTCATGGCCACTAAATATACACTGTGGATCCATGTAATTATGAATTGGCATAGCCACCAAGAATACAATGTGGATCTATGCTCTAAAAGGACTCAAATTCAGACATAGCCATGAGACATACAAAGTGGATCTATGTGTCAATAAAAATCATGAATACTTTGTCGCAACTTGGACCAAAATGATAATATCCAGGGTATTCATTTCCAACGTCTCTGAGTATGAATCTAGCCATGCGATTACGGGTGTTGAAGTCAAACATGGTAGAAACCACTTGATTATCGATCATTAATGAAAACCGTTAACAAGTGTGAGGGAAATCACCATTGATGTCAATGACCCCCAAGGTAACCTAGTACAATCCAACGAATGTTAATAAATGAGTTGAAGTCAAAAACTCGATGAAATCTTCCAATTAGGGGTTAATGATGTGAACCCACTGTTGAAAGTGAAGAAACATGCGAGGCATGCATGCTCTAAGGTACTAAATGATTTCTAAGTCTTGTTCCTAGATAATGAGTTGAAGTCGACAATAAAAGACTCATCATAGGAGGGCCTTGATGTATCCCCCATCAATGACATGGAATATGTAATATATTTGAAGTAGATTAGAGTATGAAGTGATTCAAAACTGACTCAGGGAAGACCAACATGGTAGAAAATTTATAACTGCAGATGGACGACTCAATATAAGGCTTGTTTAGGTTGGACTTCTCTTGAACATATGAACAACAGGACAATTGTGTTGGCAACATTGACTCAAGGAGGACCCAACATATGAACTTATGGATGGTCAAACGAGAGACAAATGGATTTCCCAACCTGGGTACAATTACAAAGGTGGGCATCATGTTCAAGAGAGACTATTACTGCCACTAACATAAATACAGAGACACATTTCTTTCCCAATTCCCCCCCACCATTTCTGGCGAGTACCTCTTTAGTTTTACACAATATTGAGGAGGATAACATATTATTGTAGATGTAAGATCATCCTTCAGATGATTCACTCAGAGTATGTTTAACAAACCCTAAGAAGGAATGGTTTGATCCCATATGGGCCTTTCGATGTTTGTTTAAGGAGCCCAAGGAAAGAAAACTTCAGGGGTTTTTCAATTTTAGAGTGTCTAAAAAACACTTAAAGAGAAATCCATCAGGTCCTTTTTCGTAATTTAGTCTGACAAGACCGAAAAAGAGATGACCTACTGCTCATTAGACATTTTCTTCAAATACTTTTACGAGCGTGAAAAGAACAAGGTCGCTCGACCATATTTTCATGTTTATTTTACGAGCGTGAAAAGAACAAGGTCGCTCGACCATATTTTCATGTTTAGGGAGCTTGAAAAGAGATTAAAGAATACTCTATAGGTTTTTTTTTTCGTATTGTGAATACGAGTTTGAAAAAATGACAAAATACCACTCGATTACATTATCATGGTTTCACGATCGTGAGAAAGAATTAATACTTGCTTATAGTTTTTCCTGAAAAACTCTAAAATGATTTGTACATGTGAAAAATATGCAAAAAAAAATCAAAATGGGGTAGACCCTTGTTCCAATGTCTCGTTTATAGACCTTTTAATCTACAAAATTCAACACTTTCCAGGTTGTTAGGACTTTAGGGCATGGATAAAATATAAAAATATATAATTTTTTCAAAATAAAAAAGTGATAAAATTCAATAAAATAGACCAAAAACACCATTTTACCAATTCATTTGCAAATTTACCCAAATAGAGTTCCAAAGCCCTTTTTCACCCCAAAATTTAACTGTCGATTGCAGAGCAAGTGGTGGATCATTTCACGAATCGTCTTCGTCAAACATGTAATCTCCTTCTCCTTCATCTTTTCATGGTTTCAAAATTACTTTTTATTGGTCAAATTTGTGTGTTGGGTCAATTTTTTGGGGGTACCCACGCGTTGAGATCGTTGTAGGTGCCCTATATCGTGAATTGAAATGATCTAGGATCGTTGTAGGTGACCCTATAGGAAGGGTGTGATGACATTTCTTTGCATGAATGCGTAGCCCTGTGACGACCACAACCAAAAATTAAAAAAAGATAAACCTAACTAGAAAAAACCCCCAGGAATAATTTTATGTTTCTAATCTTATCTTGTTGTTCCTTGGCAAAATTTCCTTGGTCAAGATGTTGGAGTGGCGTGAGAGAGAGAATGAAGAAAATGATTACTTCATAGGGAATGATTCGGGGACAATTATGGCTCTAAGACAGTGTGGGTTACTAAAATTATTCAGGATTCAACGCATGAGATCCCAATTGATACTACTGGAGTACTTGGTTCACATGTGGGATGTGAAAGAGCAGGCATTTCGTGTGGGTTTCCACACACTCACAATAAATATAGAGTATATCTATTTCCTGACAGGGATATCTCGCCGTGGTTTACGGGTGTAACTTACAGGCAACATGGGTGGAGGTGAGCCTATGGATTACTACGCCTTCCATCATTGTGTGCCAGGTACCGAGAAACACATTGGCAAGGTGGCCATCGGGGATGTCCGATATTTGCCGTTGTGGAATATCCTTTATACTATTACTCGTGTTGTTCCAAAGTCTATACTTAAGGCTTAGAAGTATAACGTCTAGGCATCTGAAAGTGGGTAAAAGGTGGAGAAGAGAGAAATGTCAACCTTTGGCAAGGGAAACTAGGGAAGATTTCGGTGTTGGTGTTGTCTAGATTCCAACTGTTCCTGGATGTTTATATCCTGTTCAATCGCTGCCCATGAATGTTCGAGTTCAACCCGGGTGGTGGCTATTTTAAGAATGGTATCGAAAAGATTTAAGGTAGTGTGGGTTTGGTTTGATAATTTCGTTTCGATGTTGGGTTGTGTTGGTACAGGGACAGTCATGGAGGAACAGTAAAATAAGGAAACCTCAAAGGGAGAAATTAAGTGTTGTCTCAATTTGGTCATATAAAAGAGAGTTTACGGTTTCAGGAATAAAACAGGGGTGAAAATCAAAGGCTCTTTCCCATAACTGAGTTATATATTAATAAAATGTATGAGGTGGGAGAAAAACATTTAGCTGTCTACCGAGTAAGGCTCCTATCAAGGGAGAATCTCACGTATAAACAGAAGAAGAAAAATGTAAAGAAGTGACATTTTATCCTATAGAATTTGGGCGAATCATTTTTAAAATAGTGAATCTCCTTTTTGGAGAAACCATGGAAAATTAGCCCATGAGCGAAATTCAGCCCCTAAAATCATCCGTGCTGCAGAATATAATACCATCTCTGAGGTAGGAATTCCCATGCTCAGACCACAAATGAATGAAATCAAAAACTTAAGTCATGGCCACCAATCATACACTGTGTATCCATGTCACCAAAATGCTACATAGCCACCAGGAATACACTATGGATCTATGTTAGAAGACTCCGATTAGGACATATCCACATGACATACAAAGTGGATCTATGTGTCGACACAAATCATAAATACTCCATCGCAACCTGGACCAAAAAGATGAGACCCGGGGTCTTCAATCCTATCGCCTGAAAGTATGAATCTAGCCATGTGATTACATGTGTTGAAGTCAAACATGGTAGAAACCACTTTATTACCGGTCATTGATGAAAATTGTTAACAAGTGTGAGGGAAATCACCATTGATTTCAATGACTCCCAAGGTACCTAAGTACAATCTGAACGACTATGAATAAATGAGTCGAAGTCAAACACTTGGTGAAATATCTTGATCAGGGACCGATGATGCGAATCCACTGTCGAAAGAGAAGAGACCCATCATTAAGGCATGCAGGTTATAAGGTACTAAATGATTTATAATTCTTATTCCCAGATAATGAGTTGGATTCAACGGAAAAAGACTCGTCATAGGAGGGCCTTGATGTATCCCCCATCAATGACATGAAATAAGTAACAAATTTTTAGGGTAATTCAAAGTATGAATATGATTTGAAATGGACACAGGGAAAGCCGACATGGTAAGAATTGACAACTACATATGATTGACTCAATGGAGGGCTTGTTTGGACTTCTCTTGAACATATGAACAACATGAAAATGGTCTTGGCAACATTGACTCAAAGACGACCCAAGATGTGACCTTGTAGTAAGTCAGACGAGAGACAAATGGATTTCCCAACCTGGATTCAAATGAAAAACAGGGGGTGTCATGTTCAATAGAGACACTTACTGCCACTAATACAAATGCGAAGGCATATCCCTTTCCCAAAATTTCCCCCACCATTTCTGGTGAGTACCTCTTTGTTTTTACACAAGATTGAGGAGGATAACATATGATTGTTGATGTAAGCTCATCCTTTGGATGAGTCCCTCAAAGTATGTTTAATGAACCCTAAGAAGGAGTGGTTCAATCCCATATGGGTCTTTCTATGTTTGTTTAATTAGTCCAACGAGAGAAAACTCAAGGTTTTTTCAATTTTAGAGTCTTAAAGAGAACTCCATCAGGTCCTTTTTCGTAAATTAATTTGACGAGACCGAAAAAGTGATAATCTACTGCTCATAAGATATTTTCTTCAAATACTTTTATGAGTGTGAAAAGAACAAGGTCGCTCAACAATCTTTTCATTTTTGAGGAGTGCGAAAAGAGATTAAAGAATACTCCATAGGCTTTGTTTTTTGTGTCACCATTACGAATTCGAAAAAATGACAAAACACTACTCGATTACATTCTCATGGTTATACGAGCATGAGAAAGAATCAAGACTCTTCTCGAAGTTTTTCCTGAAAGAACCTAAAAAGATCTGTACATGTGACAAATATAGAAACAAACCAAAAAGGTGGACCCTTGTTCCAATGTTTCACCTCTAGACTTTTTCAATCTGCAAAAATCAATCACTTGCAAAGTTGTTAGGACTTTAGGGTTTGGATGAAGCATACAAAATAATATATTATACAAATGAAAAGTAATAAAAATCAATAAAATAGGTAAAAAAACACATTTCACTATTTCATTTGTAACTTCACCCAAACATTCCTCCAAACCCTCTTTTTACCTCGATTTTCAACTGTGGATTACAGAGTGCACGACTGATCATTTTGTGAATTGTCTCCGCAGAAAAGGTAATTTTCATTTCCTTCATATTTTCATGGATTAAAATTTGATTTTAATTGGTTGAACATGTGATCTTGGGTTGATTTTTTGAGGTTACCCATGCGTTGCGGTCGTCGCAGGTGCCCTATATTGGGACCTGCGATGATCTAGGATTGCCACAAGCAACCCTATAGCCAGCCTGCAATGATGTTGCACTGTGCGAATGCACAGGCCTACCACGACTTCAACCCAAAATTTGAAAAGATGAACCCAACAAGGGAAAACCCCCAAGAAATAAAATTATGATGCTAATATCTTTTTATGGTTCCTTGGAAGGTCTTCCACGGTTAAGATGTTGGAATGGTGTGAGAGAGAACATGAAGAAGAAGATTACTGCACCAGGAATGACCCAGGAATAGTGATGGCCCTTCGACTATGTGGGTTTTTGAAATTATTCAAGATTCAAGGTATGAGGGCCCAATTGAGACTAGTTGAGTACCTATTTCACATATGGGATGTGAACGAGCAAGGATTTCATGTGGGTGCCCACACACTCACTATAGATATCGAGGATATATATTCCCTAATAGGACTATATCACCGTGGATCATGGGTGACTCTTACAGGTAGTAGGGGCAATGATGAGCCTATGAGACACTACATTAGTGAACATTGTGTACCAGGTACGCAAAAACATAGTGACAAGGTCGCTATGAGGGATGTCTGAGACTTTCCTCTCCGAACTATCCTCTATACTATAACTCGCATGGTAGGGAGGGAAACTCCCCACATGGCTCTACAGATCTATTTTTAGTATGCATTGGAGTGTATGGAGTCCTGAGTCTTCAAATGGTGTGAAGGGGTCCTCAAAAGTATGAAAAAATAACTTACCAAGTGTAGAAGTGGTGGGTTGAAACAATTCGGATACAGGTCGATTTTGGTATCCTTCTCCCTAGAGAGGGTCCCAGTTTTATGCTTGCGGGTAGAGTGGGGTATACTTTCTCCACATGATTTGAGAATGAAGAGGTGGGTAGACCTCATGGACCGACATGTAGCTGGTCCCATCGTTAATTATAACGATGTCTTCTTTGACTGGTTGAGAACTCAAATTCTCATGGCCGATGATTATGCATATGTCGGGCTAGACATTCGTGGATATCTGGACCTAGATATTCTTGAAGATTCCCAATGGGGGGACATAGGTAAGAAGGAAATTTTGTTTATACCACGTTTTTGTTATTTTTAAAGATAAAAAATATTTTTTTATGTTGTTTATCCGATGACTAATCAAATTCTCTTCGAAAATGCATATGTGAGACCTTATCGTCCTCCAGGTTCATCCCTTATCGAGAGGTGAGGGGAGAGAGGTGCCATAGAAGGAGTAGCTTCTGCTGACTTTGAGACCATAGAACAAAATCTGGAGGGACTCACAATGAACATCCCAGATGCCTCTATAGATGATATTTCTAGGCATTATCAACGCCACACAGTGGGCGTGTCTGCATCCATCAGTCGACTGCTCCGTAGAGTAGCACAGGTAGTCACGTGTTATAGCAAACAACATCCTTGATGCTCTATTGTATATGAAGCCATGTGCTTCAAATTTTTGATATTTTGATCTTCAGAAAAAAACACTTTTGTAAACGTTTATCGTTATTAATATGAGGCTCCTACCGACTTACTTGTTTTATGTACAAAAATGTGATTGGATTTTATAAATGTCTCAAATGTCTGCCTAACACATAATGAGCCAATGCATCTGTTAATGTATTTAGACATCTAGGAATGTGTTGATATTCAATGTAATCAAAATGACGCTCCAAGAGGCGAATTCTTAAATATACCCTTAACAAAGTAGGACTCCAGACATAATAAACACTACTCCACTGTAGGACTACCAACTTCAAATCAAGTCGTACAATAAGATGACTAATTCCAAGTGAGACAACGTCAGTTAACAACTCAATAATTGCACTGTATTCTGCGATATTGTTGGTTTCATGACCAAGGAAAACACCATGTAGACTGATCAATTCATTTGTAGGTGCATAAATAGCCCAAGCAGAACATGCTAAGTTTTGAGTACTGCGACTAGCGCCATTGGCAAAGCCAATGTAGGGTAGTGAAGACACCGACATTTGGAAACCAAGCATAATGTAAGGTGAGTATCTGAGGGGAGAAAGCAAACAATGAAAAAGCACACAATAGTATTATACACTAAAAATACACAACACTCATGCAAAAAATGATTTAAGCATAGTACTTCTTCAAGTAAAGCCCATTTATGGGTTCACTCAAAGGGATTCCATCATAATCTCCTAGCTCGTAAGCCCCTTTCTCCAAAACTCGTTTCACAATATAATGACCTCGCCACATGGGCTCAAATTTATTGACCCCTAGCAAATCACGATCTTGCTCGTAAAGAAGAACTAGATCACCTTCAGAAAAAACACATGGCTTGACATGTTTGTCATATTGGACTTTAACACATTTTTTCTAGGTTTCAATAGATAAGGCGGCATCACGACGAGTTTCATCTAATTGCATCAAATACAAAAGATGTTCCTCTTTAGCAGAAGTGTTAGGGAGAAGTTCGACGACTAATTCAAAGATGAGATTTCACATTCAATCAAAAAAATTGCTTCGATACCATGTACTAACTAGAAAGGTGTGAATCCTGTGGTAGCTTAATAGATGTCCGATAGGCCCATAATGTTGAGAACAACACCGTGTGCCAATTTGACTTTTGAATTTCTACCATACGTCGAAGCATAGTAGTGAGAACTTTGTTAATTGCTTCAACCTAGCCATTGGCCCGTGGATAATAGGGGGTTGAGTTTTCATGGCGAAGATCCAACTTCTCAGTAAGTTCAAACATCATAAAATTACGAAAATGAATACCGTGATTAGTAACGATGGCTTGAGGGACACCAAATCTAGTAATGATATGATTGAATATGAATAACATTGAAGTTTTTCCGATATTATCAAATGTAGGCATCGCCTTGGCCCATTTAGTGAAATAATCCATAGCTACAATAATGTATCCATGTTCCCCGGACGAGTGAGGGTTACATGTCATGAAGTCTATGCCCCATTTGGTGAACAGTCCAATGGAAACTACAGGGTGAAGAGGAGTAGGGTGAGATTGGATCTTATTGTTGTAGGTTTGACGAGCATGGCATTTCTCGACGACAGTAATGCAATGCTTAAACAATGAAGGCCAAAATTACTAGCTCGTAAGATCTTTTGGGCAGTGGCATACCCAGACATATACCACCACATGCTCTAGAGTGAAAATCATTCAAATCTTTCTCAACTTCATCGTAGGTGAGACATCGTCGAAATATGAAATCAATACCATGGCGGTAAATGGTATCACTAAGGATAATGTATTGATGGGCTTGATACCATATACGATGATGATATGTACTAGAAAGATCAGACCATAAAGTTTGGGTTTAGAGATAGATGATAATATATCCGTACCATATGTCATTAGAATTGATCAGAAAAAGGGATTCGTCAGGTAAGGAATCCTCTGCCACATTTTCTATCTCAGTAGAGGGAAGGTCACATATCAATTCGACAAGAACCAAAGAATTCTTTGACTTGGCACGTTCAAACTCTTGGAGAATAACTATCCATTTAGAGTACTTTCCCCCCAGAAATTGTCGAGTAAGGATATGTTGCATGGGGTTGCAATTAGAAATGATTGTGGTTCTGCATAATAAGATGTAGTGACAAAAATGTTGAACAACTTGAATGACTGTCAAGGCCAGTTTCTCCACGTGTAAATATTTGGTTTCAGTAGTTGTAAGACTCCTGCTCAAATAGTATATAATATGTTCATCGTGTGAATCATCCTCTTGGACTAAAACCATAACAATGGTAGAGTTTGAAGAAGATAAGTACAGGAAATAATCGTGGCTATAGTCAGGTGGAAATAGTAGTCGTGTACAGGTTAAGGCGAGTTTCAAAGCCTCAAAGTCTTTGTTTATAGTATCATCCCATACAAAATCATAACCTTTCTTGAGGAGCCAAGTAAATCCTTTTGTTACTTCAGCGTAATTGGGGATGAATCAACGTAAAATGTTTTCCTTCTCTTGCAAACTTTGGAGTTGGCGTAGTGTGGAAGGAGGAGGTATATTAAGAATAGCCTCAACCTTCAAGGGGTCTACCCAATTCCCATGTATAGACGCGATAAAATCAAGAAGTCGGTCAGATTCCACACAAAAAATATATTTATGCAGATTCAAACGTATGCGATAATAACGACAGCATAGGAAAATGGCTCGTAAATGCATCAGGTGATCTTGATGACGCATGGAATGCACTGGTATATCATTGAGATAGGGTTGTACAATGTTCTTAATGTCATGAAAAGAATAAGACATAGCACGCCGAAAAGTCGCACCAACATTTTTTAGACCAAAAGGTAATTTCCAGTAGGCGAAGGTTCCCCAAGAGAAAATAAAATAAGTCTTGTGTTGATCTGCTGGTAAAATATTGATTTGACTATAGCCAGAGAAACCATCCATCAAGGAGAAGATTTCACTCCCGGCAAAGTTGTCAATGATGTGGTCAACGAAAGGGGTAAGATAATTGTCTTTGGGACAAGCTTTATTTATATCCCTATAATCTACACAAACGCGGATCGTGCCTTGTTTCTTGTTTACCAGAACAATCTTAGATACCCAAACAGTCAAAGCCACAAGATAGACAAATCCATCCTTAAGAAGTTTTTCAACTTGAAGCTTGATAGCAACAACTTTACATGGATGTACTAGGCGAAGTTTCTGTCGAACAGGTTTAGCATCTGGATAAGTCTTAATCTCATGCACAACAATATGATCAGGATCAATACCTGGCATTTCTTCATAACTCTAGGAAAAAACGTCACAAAATTCTTGAAAACGGGCTTTATAAGTGTGAAGCTCATCAATAGAACATGAGGCACCGATATGAATATTTTCCACGACTCCGGGTTTAATCGATATGTCAAGAGGGATGGTAGGTGAAATATTACTCAAGTTCCCTTCATACAAAACATCATGTGTTGACTCA
>CBVK0103791521.1:0-11048 GCA_900067695.1 Picea abies | reverse complement strand
ATTTTCCACCCTAGTAGAATTTCCCTTTGTTGAAATCACCAAGCCTCCTAGCACAAGTGCGGACTCACTTATGCTAACTCCATTCTTCCACTATGATACACTGAGATGTCACAATGAACTCTCTCCTTTATATATAATCCTCGGGGGTCAGCATAGAAGCCCCTCCACAATTCAACATCAAACTAGGATTTCCTTTTGGGTGTGAAGCCCCAACACAAGCCTAGAAATCCCATCACCAAACCCATGAAGCCCCCACTCAAATCCAAGGGGGTTTTCACCAAATTGAAAGTGTGACGTGGTGCCCACGACGATTCTCACATGCCCAACACCTAGTGTCATGTGAGAATACTTTCCCAAAGCTATAAAAATCAACACTTTAAACTTTATTAAAAAATGATATGCACATGCATGTGATATATAAAAAAAGGTGTCTTGCAAAGTAGCCATCATAAGCCAAAAATATTAGACACCTAGTCTACCCTCATAGGGATATCAAAAAATTGAAAGTCTAGGCTCCAACGATTATATATAACAACACAAAAACAAACATATGATCAAGGGATAGAGTACAAAAATTAAAAACCAAATGTGGAGGCCAATTGGTTATAATAAAGATGGACATTAAAACCTAAGCAAAAACAACAAGTCTTGAATTTGTAGGAGGGTCATGATCATCTAGGTTCGATCCCCACCCCATTGAACGATATCTCATCAAGGGGTGGAGTGGGGTCCCATCCGTCATCATTCTTTTTCTTGAGATGCTTCTCCATCAAGATAGTCAATTCAAGTCGAGGGAGCTTATTATTTTTAGGCCGAGGGGGGCAACCAACTATGGTTCTCTCAACATCATCTCCTATATTCATTATGCTCTCAAACTAAGAAATCTACTCTATAATGAGGCATGCTACCAGACTAATGCGAACACTCCTATTATCATAAGGATCATGATATGTTCGAATTTATATGATGCCACAAATTAAAGCTCACAAGTAATATGAACTTACACACAAAAGGAGAGGAGGTTTCAAAGTCATAGCAATGATTCATAGGTGTCAAATAACCGACTATTTATTATCCACACAAATGCACTCACATAACATGTCCCATAGAGGGGGAGGTTGATAAAGCATGTATATTCATTGTTGAAATTCATATAAACTATTCCAAGATGTTGAACATAGTGTAGTATTCGACTATTTATTATCATCTTTAATATTCACACACAAGCGCAAAACAATCCCATGAAGAAGAGAAGTGGAAGACCAAGCAAGAATGAGTATTCATGTCACAACCAGTCAATTGGGTTTATCCTGAGTGGTTTATGCCGAGGGGTCCCCCCCCGCACCCAGGATCAATTCTCGCAAGTGACATGTTGAGATTTTAAATGAGCACGCTATTGAAAAAGCCTCGACTTTCTACAAAATCTGGTTTACCCCAGGTACCATCCTCCAAATGAGGGGATGTGCCTGGTGGGTTTCCCTAGAAATTATTCCAAGGAAAAAAAAAATCATGTCACAACCAATCAGTCATTATATTAGTAGGAGGGGCACTAACTCTATAAACACTCTTGTTATTGTTGAGATTTTACGTTCAATTTGAACATTTTTACCCATTTTGAACATTTTTTACATGTGCTTTTGGAGATAAAATCACAAACAATGACATGCAATATAACACACTGACGTGCAATATAACACATAACTTTTACTGGTTATACAATAGCCTACTTGTCATTTTCTCCTTGTAATGGTTTTCTCCACACACACACACACAATTTTAAAAATTTATTATTTTTTTCCTATAAATGTGCATATTTTTATGGTTTTCTCCTCATGTGATGATTATTATCTAATATTATATTAATATATATCATTTAAAATGTTCAATATTAAATTCTAATTAATTTATAAAATGCATTGTTTGTCGGAAGAAGGAGAAGTTAGAACTTAAAATATTGGGGATTCGGGTCGAGAAGGGATTGCTTAAACCTCAAGTGTGTATAGTTTGCAAGTGGAAAGCTTGGACAAATATCAACTTCTGCAAGGTTCTCTTGAAAGGAAAAATAATTACAAGCAACTTTATATGAATTTCTTTTCTTATTAATGGCTTTGTAAGTTTTGGAAAATAAAAAAAAATTAAAATATTTTGTTAGGTGAAATTATCACTTGTCAATTCACCAATCAATCATTATTTCAATATGAAAAAATATTTTTTACGTAGAGATTTTTATTGTAATATAATGATATGTGATATTTAAATTTTGATATTAATTAGATTTTATAATTAAAATGTCATGGTATTTTTTCCAAGAAAAAAATCACAATTTCTATTCCGTGATAAAACTAAAATCACATTTTTTGTTGTTTGTAGCATGATTAAAAAAAAAAAAGTACATGTGTATACTAGACTTACAAGAGTACAAGTGCATAATGCACTTACAATATTAAAATTACATAACGAATGTACATATCATTTTTGGGCCTTTATAAAAAAATATTGAACCCTTCCCTTTTTTCCTTTCTTCATTTTAACTTCTTGTCATCCCTCTGAAGAAGGAGTCGTAGTAACTAATTGTAAGCTAGAAGGTGGGAGATCATTTTCCATAGAGGGAACCAATTCCTTATTTGAATTAGAGGTATCAATTTCACGAAGTCTCTTTGTTCCACCTAGAGAGTCTTTAGACTACCTCCCTTATAGAGAAAATCTTGGTATCCATATCTTGTACTCTATCCCCTAAGGAAGGAGTGGATTCCCCAATCAACACTTATGGTTGTTGATTTACCCCATTCAATTATTGACATTATCCGACACTGGTTCCTCTAGAAAATTCCAACTCTTTGATTTTGTTTTGTTCCCTTTTTCTTGAGAGGATGAGCTCAAGCATGAGGACAAGTAACTTGTAAATGTCTTGCAAAATAACATATCCAACATTTAAATGTCGTGTTCCCATAATCCAAGACTTAAATACATTTAAATTGTTTCCATTTAAAAATTATTTTGTCCAAAAAAACATGTACTGAAATCTAACTTAACATATATAAAGCAATGCCATAATAAATTTCTCTTGATTTGAAAATTGAGAAAACTTAAAAATTATATAAACTATTTAAAAATACTAAATAGTTCATTGTTTTTTATTCTCACATATAAAAATATAACAAGTTTTACAAAGATAAGATTAAGTAAACATGCAAATTCACTGTTAAAAAATATCCCAAAAAATATTAAATAAATATGGTGTATTGGACTATTAATTATCTTATTTATTATTTAGATACATACATAAAATAATACCACATAAAAAGGAAAAAAATTAAATAAACACATATTCATCTCACACCTTAACTCATGAATAAACATGTCTAAAAGATAAAGTTGTTTACACCATATTGATAGGGTGCCATTCCAAATATTTTCTCTAATTAACCTTAACCAAATATGGATAAAGTTGTGTACGTTATATTGATATGGTGCCATAAATGTCACATCCAATGAGAGGGGAACCTTCTCTAGTTAACCTTAACCAAATATTGATAAAGTTGTTTACACTCTATTGATATGGTGCCATAAATGTCACATCCAATGAGAAAGAAAAATTCATGAAGGGCATACAAATTCTTTTATCTTATAAAAGAAAACAATGACCAAGGATGCACAAATATCATGACATGATTTAGGGCAATGATTTGTAAACTTTATCCTTTTGCAAAGAAAAGGGTGTGAGGATCAAGATCACTCTCCTATATTAAAATGAGTATTGTTAATGTTTGAGGCACTCATTCTATAAACACTTAGATTATTGTTAATGTTTGAGGCACTCATTCTATAAACACTTTCATTAGCCTAAAAATTCTGGTACTATTTGGGAATGTAGATTTATCTCTTTGGGAATACTTTTATTCATCTCCTCGTGGATACTTTTCTGCATTGCTAAAGGTTTTGATTATAAAATAGGTTTTGATTATAAAATTTAAAAAGTCTAAGTTATAAAATTTAAAAAGTCTAAGGTGCAATTCTTTTATACATTTCTTTGTGGATAATTTTTCCACAACGAATTGCCAAAATTATCTTAAGGTGAAATCCCTTTCGACTTAATGGTTATTATTAGTCCTTTGCAAGTAGGTACTATGGTAATGGTTGAGTTTGACTTTTTATTAATTTTGTTGACTTTTTAACTTTTATTTAAGTTTTTAGAAATTATATTTTAAAAATATTTTTTGAATTTATATATATTCAAATTTTTATTGCAAGTAGGTACTATGGTAATGGTTGAGTTTGACTTTTTATTAATTTTGTTGTCTTTTTAACTTTTATTTAAGTTTTTAGAAATTATATTTTAAAAATATTTTTTGAATTTATATATATTCAAATTTTTATTGATTAAAATGTTTTGATGTGATTTAATTATTTCTGATAGAGAATCAATTATTATTTTTATTTGTCAAAATTTAAAAGTTATTTAAAAATAAGAAATTGGAAAAATTGACTCATACCTTACATACATTTAATCCTCTAACATATTTAATACCCTACACATTGACATATTTAATACCATGCAGTGATCTAGTTAATATATTGTAGTCTACATCCATGCCACCATGAACCTTCACTGCATCACATGCATGTAGTCATGAACCTTCACTACATCACAATTGGAATTGTATAGTTTGTGGGCTCTGCGTTGCATGGGTTATTCCTACATGAATCTAAGCAATTTTTTTGCAATAACCACATGGAGCGCCTTAGGAAAGAGGCTCACACATTCCACTCTGAAACACTCATATTCTTTGGCTTCCACTTCTTCTTCACTAGCTTGCCACCATTACTCAAACCAAGGCCAGGAGGATGGAGATTAACAACAAACTTGTTGCAAAATTGAGGGCAAGTGAAGGAGAACCTGAAACTTAATCGTAAACATGGAGAACCCTCTAAAAGAGTTAATGAAATGGAGGCTTTCATCCCAAGCAACAACATGAATCTAAAATCGAATCCATAGAAAAAATCAAAGTCACGTCTTGAACAAAAGTTAAAAGCGATTATAATGAAGGCCCTAGAAGTCCCCTCGATCGTCCGATCGAAAACATCAACAATGACTTTACTAGTTCTTTACATGTAAGAGATAAATTCTATATATCTTGCTAATACTCGATGAAAAGAGAGAATATTACTTACCTTATCAAAACTGACCATTACCATCATTTCCTTCAATTCACTCAGGTCTTTCACTTGCAGTTGATTCAAAAGAATAATGCATGTTGAGTTGCTTCCTTCTTAACGAGGAGACGACTACATATGGTGAATCATTCACATTTTGCTTATTTGCTCTATTTTTGGCATAAGAAGATCACTCCTTTCTGAAGAAGAACAATCTAGGGAATAGAGACAACAACCTAAAGGTACATTTTTCCTATTGAATCTCTATCTTGAGGAAGTGGAGTAACAACTTTTAGAACAGAGAAAAAACCTACCGGCCTTGAGAACCACATGTACATCTCTGCTCGGCTTGAGTGCTAAGTTGATGCTCGTTGTCGGAATTGATGTATGTGGCATGCATAGTAGATGATAGGAGTGGCATATTCGATTCATGGAAAACCATCGTAACATATGAACAATTTGTGGGGATTTAACAAAAGGACTTTATTGATAGTCATATAGTTGGCATTCAACTTGTCTACACTATTGTACATGTTTATAATTCTTCTTATTGACTTGGAGGACATCTTGTCATGTGCTCCAAATAATAACCTGGAGGCACCACCTGCTCCATGTAAAATAAATCTTATCTCCATGGCTCTAATTTCCACCTCATACTTAGATGAGTAACTTTGAACTTTTCCTAAGATGGCTCTTGTGATGTGTTAGAATCCATTACCCTACACACATGTAACATGGCTCTAATTTCCACCTCATACTTAGATGAGTAACTTTGAACTTTTCCTAAGATGGCTCTTGTGATGTGTTAGAATCCATTACCCTACACACATGTAATCCATAACCTACACACATGTAATCCATTACCTACATGTCATAGGAATCCAATGGTTAGAAATGAAGCCTAAAAAAAACAAAACCAAAGTCGGTGACTCATTTTTTGCATGGACTAGTGTTGAAGACTATCGATAAATGTGTTGAAGAATCCTTATGTTATTGATGGACAAGTGCAGATTAACCTTTAACTTGGAGACCAATATATCATGTGAAATACCCAGGAGTATGCATGTGTCTTCCTTGATGGAACAATAAACAAAAAACTCTAGAAATGACGGACAAAAGTTCTTGTAATGTGAGATGTTGAGCAACATGTTAGGAAAATCACAGGTAGTGTATGTTTTAGTTGTTTTCATTCCACATGAACTTGACAAATTTTATATGATTCATTGTGTGTATAATCGAAGGTTTAGGATTTAATTCATTGTATTTTTTATTAGTTTATTATTTTAGTTTATTATAAATAGATTTGTTATAAATATACTAAATATTTGTATGGTTGCGAGGTTTGCAGCGAGAAACTTGTCCACATAATTCTACCCAATGATTAAGGTTTTCCATTTGGTACAAATTCAACATCTTGTTGTTATCAACATGCTTACTATATATCAACAATACAACTAACTTTAATATTTGAAATTTAATCTTATTGTAAAACACTAATTACTAAGTCAATTGAGATCACCCTGTCAATTATAGAAATTATTTTTCTCTATTAATCAGTTAGACCATCCATTTGAACTTTTAAAAATGGTTTTACAATGGTTTGAAATTGTATTTAATATGTTTTTGACCATTTGAATATCTAATCTTGTCTTTTTACAAGCCACCAAAAAAATCAATGTGTCCTTTGATAAATTTGTTGGTATGAACGTGTCCTTTGATAAATTCGTTGCATAACATGGACTAGTTGCTATGCATCTTCTTCTTGTTAGTTGTTCCTTCCATCCATCCACTCACCAATAGGAAATACATAAATAAAACAATCAAATTTATGTGTATATGCATATAATCACTACATAGACATATTCATCATTGGGTAGATCCATAGTTCCTTGAGATAGATCTAGGGCATATATCTTAATGGGGCATAGGAAGATATATAACCAAGCATAGAGCTTGGCCTAATTGAGTTATATTGAGAGAGATCCATCTCTCTAAGGTGAAATCTAGATAGATCCATCACCAGAGGATTTGAAAATCCATAGTTCTATGATGCATCTCTCTCTCTCTCTCTCTCTCTCTCTCTCTATATATATATATATATATATATATAAAGAAAGGCATAGGCAGATACGTCATCGAGCACGAATTTTGACCTATTTAGGTGCACAAGTTATGTCTCCCAATCTTGCTTATATTTTATTTTCCTCTCTATTTCTTTATTCAAATATGATCAATTCACCGCATTTACCAAAAACTCTCAAGGAGAGGCCCAAAAAAGTAACACTAGAGATTCTTTATGAAGAAAGAGAAACCAAACTTCAAACAAAGTTAGAGGTAATGCTTGATAATAAGTTTGTTTCTTGGAGACAAGATACAAAAATAGATAGACAACAAAATAATAAGGTTGGAGAATAAACTATAGAAATGGAGATTAAATTACAAGAAATGGAAAAACAAAGCCAAGAAAAAAAATGGTTAAGACACGAAGAAGAGGTCAATAATCTAGAAATCTAGAAGAATTTGTCTTGTGATTGATATGTAACAAGAGATCCTACTATAGAGGGATTAGAGGCATAACTTGTTACATAAAAAACACTTTTTCTCATATTAGGCTTCACAACAAGAAAGACCATTTCAATCAATACACATGGATGGATATTTCATATATTAATGCTAAGTATATTTATATTACAATATGTTATTTTGCACCTATTAATTCTACCTTTAATAAGAAAAACAATTTAGATAAAAATTGTCCTTACAATGGCTTAGAATAAGATATTCATACACAAAGAAATGAAGGTAATATCCTCTTTCTAGGGGACTTTAATTATATTAGGGGAATTTTGAATTAAAAAAATGGATCTCAAAACACAAAATGTACTATCAAAATCAATTTTACAAGAACCAATCACATTTTAGAGGATGACTCAACCCCAGGGGATGAGTTGACATCAACCCATAATTAACCTTGGTAGCGTTGCAAGTAAAATACTCATAATGAAAAAAAGTACTTATCAATTACTTTTGAATATAATGTAGATGTACTAATAAAACAAAGTACTTTTGAATATAATATAAATGTACTAATAAAGCAAGTACTTTTGAATATTTAAATAAAATACTAATTCAAATTTCATAAAAATAATAATTATAGTTATAATATTATTCACATTTTATTTTTAAATTACATAAAAAAAATCATAATATACATATACACACACATTCAAAATAATATGTATACACACTAATGTAAAAATCTAACCCATGCATTTTATGTAATATAATTAATATAATATGAATACTCCATACTAAGATATAAGACACATGGTATACATATCCCTCATTAATATAATATACATGGTATAGTATGTTATATTACGAGATATGATGTATAGGGTGGGGTGTACCTCATATTTATGTTTTATTATTATTATTATTAGTGAAATTAGTAACTTGGCAAGTCTTTTCTAGACGCCACTCAAGATTGAGTCTACTTGTTGTCATTATAATCATTGGAAAAATCATACACACCACAAGCACAAATCTCAGTTATACGTGCCCCGTATATTAGCAAAGGGCTGATATAACATATGCAATGGTTCACCCTCAACCATGCTACCCAAAGAAAGAAAAACACCCATGTCCAAGTAATCTCTTTATGCTACAATCTTTATGTTTGCACAGTCCTCCAAACGAAGGAAAGTCCTCAACTTGCCTCCTTTCGTCAAGTCATATCTCTGCAACTCAACATCTACGATGAGTGTAGCCAACATGCCTACACTCCTCAAATGTCCCAACAAACCGTTTGAAGTGCTCCAAGCAGAATGAGTCACCTCAAAGAACTTTCATGCCTTAGGCATATTCACATCAATACTTCTTCCAACCTCAACCAATGACCCTCCCAGATATCTAAGTCATTGCATAATCATCCACAAGTCACCAAGGTGTACTCTGCCTCATCCAATGTCCTATACCAAAGGTGAGTGAACACCACCCAAGTCACTTGGTCTACGTTTTTCCCATTCAGGTTGATTTCCAACAATTATTTGTTGACTTCTTTGTTGACTCCATCCATCTCCTAGAATGAAAATCTCTTGCACCTACTACAAGTATCCAAACTCTGGCACTATCGTCACAATTGTCAAGTCATCGCATGAGCCAATGAATCTAGCTAAGGAACTAAGCACCATGGTTCCCCATCCATGCTCTCAAACTCAACACATAGAGACTTCATTGCCCACTTCACCGTAGTGACCTATCCAATGCACCTCATCAAAAAGTTAGACAACTTCCTCAAGCCACCTCCACGGTTGCATCCAAATCTTCCTAAGTCTCCCATTGGACTCATCCAAACAGGTCACCCCAAGCTCTATGCACATTCACATAATCAAGGTGTCCCAACTTCTATATGACTTCTTTGAATATGCATCACTTGAGTCACCCTAAAGTTTGTTGGTTCTCATCAGATAAACAAATTGCACTTGAACCACCAAGTCATCCAAATTGCCTTCAAAGAACTCACTACAACACTTAGGAAATGCAAGAACTTGAAACCAACCGTACCTTTCTAGTGACATCCTTGGTTGCACCCATGTTTCAAGTTTTTTATCTTGGACCTTCAGTTGCCCAAGAAACCGACTCTCCACATGAACTCCCCTTAATCACCATCCATAGTTCCATAAACCTACAAGACCTTCAATGTGATAAAATGTTGAGTCCATCTGTCCACTTTAGAAATATGAGAAGTCCCAAACTTTGCATGCAATTGACCAAACTCATCTCCAATGTCTTTCCATCTTCACATATTCACTGCTTCTTCTTTAAGGCACCATGCACCCACCGTTCGAATGTCAAGTCATACTGCTGCTAACTAACTGTTGTAACTCTACGAAGAATCACCTCATTTGAAGGCTGCGATCAACCCACTCATCCAATAACCCAACTCAAATCAACTGTTGTTCTTGACAATGCATGACATGAAGACATCATGATGGAAATATGTCCAACTAACTGCTTGGTACAGAGCTGCTCTAAGTCACCTCAAGTCGCTCACCCAAGTGCTTCAAATTGTTGTAACCTATAATTTCTCTCCTTTGCAATCACTTCTATGATCACCCTTTGTATTCTCTTTTGCAATCACTTATGTGGTTAGATCTTCAACAAATCATGCAACAAATCTTGTGTTCATCTACCTTTCCCAAGTGCTTGGTTCACCCAATGAACTTTGCGTCTGGTCTCTCCAAAGTGTGCACAATAGGTCTGACACTGACTTTCATCACACATCAAACTAATCAAGTATGTACCCAAATTTCCTCTACGATCAAGTCTATGATGCATTTTATGATGAAATCTGCAATGAGTTTTGTGATCACCCACCCTATCCAAGTGATTCATTTCACCACAAATTCTTCTCTTGGCCTACATAAGGTGTGTGCCTAGGCCAAAATTTCCACCACACTGTCAATTAAACCTCTATCGTAAGTTTGATGCAAAGTTTATGATAAATCCGTTCACTCCACTGAATTGTTCACCAAGTATGTGAACATTCCCACTAAACTATCTTCGCAAAAGACCAACAGAAGTGTGCCTCAACACCATTATTCTGACTAGGATAGTGGTGAAGATTCAAATATATTACGATACCATCTGTCACATCCCCATAGTGTGTCTAGCCAAATCTTGCGATCATGCACCTCTTGAGGGTGTGTGACACCACGACGTTTCTCACTTGGATGCTTGACAACACCAAGGATACTTTTCCTGAACTACGCCTCTTCACCTGGAGCATACCCATATGTCGTACTAGGTTACCGACCAGTCACACTCCTAGTCTAGTGAAACTCTTTTATACTTAGACAATTGTTAACAACTTAACACTTAGTCATATATAA
>CBVK0103791471.1:0-10104 GCA_900067695.1 Picea abies | reverse complement strand
AATATAACTCGCCCACTGAAAACCAATCACAAACCACCACGTCAGCAGGTGCCAACTCAGCTACCATGTCATCATACCATCATGCCATGTCATCGTACGGATTGTACGGCCTGCCACGTCACCACTGTATGGACAGGTACAATCAGCATCATTTTTTTTTTCCTGTTTGGCTCGGTGAACAGATCGCGATATCTTCTCCATACGGACTCCGTTTGAGAAAGTAAATATATCGTCGGAATCAGGAAGACGAGACGAACGCAATGGCACTGTTTTCATCACATTCCGAGCACTTTGAAATTTGAGCAAATTTTTGACCCCTGGTCCAGATTTTGATCATTTACCTTCCCCCCCCAACCCCTCTATAATTAATGATTGACATATTACAACTCGTGTTGGGGCAGATTCGTACATCACCATTATTTATTTTTGGGAAGATTTCTATTTGTTATCACAAGAATGTCATTGGAGAGATGTGACCAAGTGTTAGTGTGAACATACTTTTCGACAATGTAGTCATCAGAATAGGTCATTGGAAGGGTTCTATCAAAGCATTCAATGGTCTTCAGTTCTTATGATGATGATTCCTCTAGGAATATTCAATTATACCTCAGGAAGCATTCCAAAGGAACAAATCTAATGCATTTGTTATAGGGTATCAACATGTATAAACCTTACCTCTTAATACTTTCATTTATAATATTTAACTTTCCCCATTGGAATGAGTCATCGAATAGGAGGGAGTTGTGTTGAAAAGGTAACTCCAAAAGATGCCTTCTGAAAGTACCGTCGAAAGGGTCTATCGAAAGACAGGTTTCAGAAGGGTCTAAATGTAGTATTCCAAATATAAAATAATATGCAGAACAAAAATATTTTAGCTAGAAATGGCAGAGAAGCAATGATATAATCAAAACAATACGAAAAATATACCAGAATAACACCAGAAGAGCACTTTGATTACTGATAGAAATTTCACTTGCCTCTTCGATGGGTCAACCTCCAGTAGAGAAGATCTATATTACAATAATATCCAAGAAAAGATTTCTCATACCCTCTACTTCTATTTATACTCTATCTATCCGAAAGAACAATCTAGAGGAAGATCCCTCTAGAAGAGGAAGCTTCTATTAGGTCTTCTTACATTTGACTTATTCTTCCTTATTGCTAGGCTTTATTAATATTGGCCTTTCTTACATGGAATTACATTATTCTACCTATGTGATGGGTTAGGGAGGTTAAGTCCCTAACATGCCCTCCACCTTGAAGAACAACCTTGTCCTCAATACTTTAGATGAGGGAATTGTTGTAGAATGGTAGCCAACTCCTAGGTGGCATCTTCTGGAGGTGTATCTTTCCATTAGACTAACACTTCCTGGATGGTGCACTCAGGGAGATGATGCTCTCTCTAGGCCAAGACTATGGTTGGCTGCAACCATATGGAACCTTATTCATCCAACTCAGGGAGACTAGTTTGAGTTTGGCACTTAATTCCAATCACCTTCTTTACGAAGGAAACATGAAAAACAAGATGGAGATTCAAATGAATTGGTAGAGCTAACTAATAGGTGACCAATCCCACATGCTTGAGCACTGTGTAAGGACCATAAAACTTGGGCACAAGTTTTTGACAATGTTGAACTTTGAGTGAAGTCTTCTTATAAGGTTGTAGTCGAAGAAGTACCTGGTACCCTCTAACAAAATGGTGTTCATAACGACCTTGATATTCTTGTTGCTTCATGTGATTCTTGTTAAATTTTTCAACATCGACAGTCATTCTCCAATGAGAGGCCATATGGGCCACCCTGAGGCTAGTCAGGGAGATTTGGAGAATCAACCAGTCTTGTGAGGTATTGTCAAAAGCCAGGGGGGAACGTACAACCTCTATGAGTCAAACCAAAAGTTAGGACGAACTAGATGCTATGTGAGTCTAATGCAAAAGTTAGGGGGACCATACAACCTCTATGAGCATAGATAGTCTAGTGCAAAAGTCAGGGGGAACGTACAACCTCTGTGAGCATAGACATACTAGTGAAAAATTCAGGGGGAACGTACAACCTTTGTGAGCCTAGTCAATCCTTTTGATCCATGAGCAAAAGTCAAGGCACCTAGCAAAATTTAGGTTGAATATAAAATTCCTATGAGCTAGAAATGAATGATATTCCTAATATTGCAAATGATATAAATGTATTTATATAGTGCATTGGCATGTGTAACATTATCCACCATGAAGAGAATTTCAAATTTCCTTGTAAAGAGTAGAGTTGTAACTGAAGTCTCAAGTCTAGTTATATTTTCGAACTAAAGTGTAATGCTGAGTTGTAAGTGAACTATCAAGTCTAGTTCTATTTTCGAACTAAAGTGCAATGCTGAGTTGTAACTGAAGTCTTAAGTCTAGTTCTATTTTTGAACTAAAGGGTAATGCTGAGTCGTAACTAAAGTCTCAAGTCTAGTTCTATTTTCAAACTAAAGTATACCAATCTCAAGTCTAGTTCTATTTTTGAACTAAAGTATACCAATCTCAAGTCTAGTTCTATTTTAGAACTAAAGTATACCAATCTCAAGTCTAGTTCTAAGTTCAAAATAAACTATGAAGATGAGTTATGATTAAAGCATGCAAACAAGTTACTATTTCAAGCCTCTCCTCTTCTCCTCTTCAGCTTATATAAGCAGAGGTCGACCCCTCTCTTCAACACAATTTTGATATGCAAGATAAGGGAGAAGCAATAGAGGAGCATATCAGTGATAAAGAGGCAGCATACCAAAGCAACATATCAATGATGTATATCAGAAATAGAAGCTGCATATCAGAGGCATATATCAACAACATATCAGTGTTGTATATCAACAATAGAGGCAACATATCAGAGGTGTATTTCAAAAAGGTCTCTTAGGTATTTGTCAGGTCAGAGTCATCTTGGAAAGCTCTTTAAGAGCAGAACATTCATGGTGGATCTTTGTAAGTGATCTTACATTATTAATGCAATAAATGAATATCCTTTGTTGGGGTTTTTCTCCCTGTACAGGGTTTCCCTAGGGTATATGTGTTTTTGATGTGCATGCTTACTTATCTACATAGTTATTTCTATTTTGTTATGATTTGGTATTGTTGAAGTGTATTAGGATGGAATCAAAGTGTTGAAGAAAACAAAAGAATTAATCCACTTAAGAAATCAATCTCATAATTTAACATGGTATCGGAGCTTAGGGTGTGTTAAACGTGTTGAATTGTAGTAGCAGGTACACATAGATCCAAGCAAGATTGATTAATTTTCCAGTGTGAAGTCCATGGCATCCTCCATTTTAGTCAGGGTCGAGGATAGGCTCGAAGGAGCTTCCAAATTCAATGTGTGGAAGCTCTGGATAACAAATATCTTGTAGGAGCATTATCTTGAGTAGTATGTGACCACGGTGGTGGAGGAACCCATGAATAATGCAAGAAGAGAGGACTTCAGGAAGATTCAATCAAAGGCCAAGCGAATCATCTATAACATACCTCTATTGCACACTGAGCGAACTTATTCTTTGAGGACACTTTCTCGCAAGTGATCCAGATTATTATACTATAAAACATTTTATTTTGATTATGAGGCGTTATGAGTTGATGACATGTTGTTTTGCTACATTGACATAGACAGGTGCTATTGACTCGGTTTTACTGAGTGTGTAGGATTTTGGACCTCGAGGATGCAGAGGCATCAATGGAACCCCTTGGATTTCAGATCAAGTCGGGGAGTGAATTATTGGGGTTTGATTGTTTTATATGTGATATTAGTGCATATGATTAGATGATATGATTATAGATATATTTCTGACATGATTAATTGATGATGCAATATGACGATAGCTTGCCAACTAGAATCACATGTGGAGTAGAGGGGTCACACTCGATTACCAGAGATGTTGAGGGAGAGGTGTGGACAACAACCCTGCCACAACCTACTAGCACTCCTGCCATGGTACCTAGTTTGAGAGGACCCACAATGCCCTGAGGGAAGATTGCGATAGTCGCTCACGATGATTCTAAGGGGCACGCAATAAGGCAGAGGCCTTGTTCCTTAGAGGCCCTTAGTATCCCACAAGATCACCTGGCATTGCATTATATGCTAAGTATAGTGATTTTATAATAATAGCAATTTTACATAATTGTGCCGAGTTTTGAGTGCATTTAAAGGGAAACGATGTTATATAATTACGTTGTGTACTGGGTATAATTTAAAGGATATCCATGTTATACAATTATGTTATGTGTGACAACATTGCTTCTTTTGAGAATAATTATTGGCAACGTGTTATTTGGGTAGCAATTCCTCTTATTGTATTCACCCATGACTTTGCTGGGCAGAGATTCATTATTGGTAGAGTTCTGATTTCACTTTTAAATGTATTTACACTCGATATTGCTAGACAACGATTTTAAATAGCCTTGGTTGGATAACTTATTTATTAGTTAGCCTATTCTAGTTATGGATGTATTTTCTCCTTAGTTATAGAGCCTTGATGTTATTTAACTTAGCAATATATCATGTATTTACAGTCTGCGATTTCATATTATGTAAATGACAACAATATAATATACTTGACTTAGCGATATCGTTGCTAGACGGATATCTATTAATAGACATAGATTTTGATAGTTAGATTGTGTTACCACTATTGAACATAGATCATTTGATAGGCAAAAATGTGGATTGATGACAAGAGTGTTGATTTTGTTAAAGCACATTTTTAGTTCCCCTTTATGATAACATTTGTGAATATAGTGATAACATGTATAATAGTTCACTCCTTCACACTTAGACATCATGCTTAAGGGATGAAGGGTTTGTTTGTTGGCTGAGTCGTTTGATAGCTTGCGCGCTTGAATGTGAATGATGACAACTTGCGCCTTGTTGACTCGTTGTTTGGGTGTGTGGGTATGGTCTTGTCTTTTTATTCGGTCTCCTACTGCATTGAATTTTCTTGGGTTATTGGTCTAGATGTGTTATGTTATGCCAGGGTACCATCACACCTATCGCCTTGTGACGACATGATTCTTAAGGAGGGGAATGATAACGTGGTTGGAGTCTGTGCTTCCCGTTGTGTCAGGATCATGGATGATTGTCCTTATCTTGTGGGCATTGTTGTGTTGTGTTGGGTGGGTAGTCATTTCCTTCTTAATTTACACTTGCTTCGCCCAGTTTCTCATTGGGCTAGTGGATTGAGTCACTATCATCTGTTGCCAGATATGCATATGTGTGTTCGTAGTTAGGTTGTGTGGGTCAACTGTCGTGGTCGTTGCCTTCCTGCCCAAAAACCAAAAAATAAAATTGTGCACTTTTTGCTTCTCTTGGAGATGATATGATTATGGATATATTTCTGACATGATTCATTGATGATGCAATATGAAGATAGCTTGCCAACTAGAATCACATGTGGAGTAGAGGGGTCACACTCGATTACCAGAGATGCTGAGGGAGAGGTGTGGACAACAACCCTACCACAACCTACTAGCACTCCTGCCATGGCTCGAACTGTAGGTTAACGATTACCTAGTTTGAGAGGACCCACAATGCCCTGAGGGAAGATTGCGATAGTCGCTCACGATGATTCTAAGGGGCACACAATAAGGCAGAGGCATTGTTCCTTAGAGGCCCTTAGTATCCCACAAGATCACCTGGCATTGCATTATATGCTAAGTATAGTGATTTTATAATAATAGCAATTTTACATAATTGTGCCGAGTTTTGAGTGCATTTAAAGGGAAACGATGTTATATAATTACGTTGTGTACTGGGTATAATTTAAAGGATATCCATGTTATACAATTATGTTATGTGTGACAACATTGCTTCTTTTGAGAATAATTATTGGCAACGTGTTATTTGGGTAGCAATTCCTCTTATTGTATTCACCCATGACTTTGCTGGGCAGAGATTCATTATTGGTAGAGTTCTGATTTCACTTTTAAATGTATTCACACTCGATATTGCTAGACAACGATTTTAAATAGCCTTGGTTGGATAACTTATTTATTAGTTAGCCTATTCTAGTTATGGATGTATTTTCTCCTTAGTTATAGAGCCTTGATGTTATTTAACTTAGCAATATATCATGTATTTACAGTCTGCGATTTCATATTATGTAAATGACAACAATATAATATACTTGACTTAGCGATATCGTTGCTAGACAGATATCTATTAATAGACATAGATTTTGATAGTTAGATTGTGTTACCACTATTGAACATAGATCATTTGATAGGCAAAAATGTGGATTGATGACAAGAGTGTTGATTTTGTTAAAGCACATTTTTAGTTCCCCTTTATGATAACATTTGTGAATATAGTGATAACATGTATAATAGTTCACTCCTTCACACTTAGACATCATGCTTAAGGGATGAAGGGTTTGTTTGTTGGCTGAGTCGTTTGATAGCTTGCGCGCTTGAATGTGAATGATGACAACTTGCGCCTTGTTGACTCGTTGTTTGGGTGTGTGGGTATGGTCTTGTCTTTTTATTCGGTCTCCTACTGCATTGAATTTTCTTGGGTTATTGGTCTAGATGTGTTATGTTATGCCAGGGTACCATCACACCTATCTCCTTGTGACGACATGATTCTTAAGGAGGGGAATGATAACATGGTTGGAGTCTGTGCTTCCCGTTGTGTCAGGATCATGGATGATTGTCCTTATCTTGTGGGCATTGTTGTGTTGTGTTGGGTGGGTAGTCATTTCCTTCTTAATTTACACTTGCTTCGCCCAGTTTCTCATTGGGCTAGTGGATTGAGTCACTATCATCTGTTGCCAGATATGCATATGTGTGTTCGTAGTTAGGTTGTGTGGGTCAACTGTTGTGGTCGTTGCCTTCCTACCCAAAAACCAAAAAATAAAATTGTGCACTTTTTGCTTCTCTTGGAGTCGTAACGAAGGGGACATTACATATGGTATCAGAGCGGGTTCAACCCTGTGACTGTGCATTGCCAGGATTTCCACTGCAGTAAACCCATGAGTATTAACCCTTGTGTTAATTAAAAACCTTAACGTGTCCATGTGGTGATCGCATTCAGAGGATGCCTCAGAGGTTCACAACATCATGCCATGGAAGGAGGTGCGATGCCTCTAGAAGTTCCCGCACCCCCGAATTCGAACCCCCAAGGGGAGGGGCAAGTTCTTGGGATGGATTCGCTTGTTGTAAGGGATGATGATGGTCTGAAAAGGCCCTTCCAGGAAATATATAAGGGCCTTGACTCACCATTGATACTGAGAAGAGGCTAGGGCACCTATACCCATGAGGGTCCACAGCACACCCTAGATAGTACCGTTAGCATCCATCGAGAACTCGAGAGAGTTGATTTCTTGAGTCCACAAGTGTCGCATACGATTGTGTCGTCAAGGCATGGTTGTAGGGAAAGGGGTTGTGCTTAACACTTCATGATTACAACCTCCAGCATGAAGGTCCACTTGATGGTCTTTCAACTGAAGGGGAGTGCTCTTCTAAGGTGGAAGACGCTCCTGCCACATTTGAACATGGTCATTGATGATGTGTCATGGGAACTGTTCAAGGAATGGTTACATGAGAGGTAGCTTTTTGAGGAATTCGTTGAGTGTCTGCTCAATGAGTTCGATGCCTTGCGATGAGGAAGCCGCATGATTCTCGAGTACGAGGCCCATTTGGAGCGGCTTCCGTATGCTCCGCACCAAATTACCTAGAAACTTAAGGTCAAGAAGTTCGAGTTTGGCCTTATGATTAGAATTCATCTTCTACTTCGGGTACCAATATTACTGGACTGAAGAAGGTATGTTGGATTGTGGGAGCCACATGACCAACATTACTGCCTAGAGGAAAGGGCTGGAGAATCTAGATAAGTCAGACCCACTACCATGGGAGTTTTGGGCAAGGCCCATCAGATTCATGCAGTGATGAATAATCGCCAAATAGAGCACCAGTCAACTATGCTCAAGATGTCAGGTACTGTCGCTGACTAGACCCTTAGTATTTTGATAGATCCCGGTGCTACCGAGAGTTTCATTTATTTTGTAGCGTTAAAAGGATCATGGTAAAGGCAGTTGAATAGTATGAGTTAATCTTTGTAGAGATGGCTTCGGGAGCCAAAAAGAAGGTTGGAGGAAAGGCTATAGGTTGTACCCTTAACCTGGGAGAGTTTTTCACCAAGGATGACCTGTACACCATGATCTTATGATCTAATGACGTCGTAATCAATATGGACTGGTTGGAATCGCATGAGGCAATACTCAATTGTAAGACGAAATGATGGATCTTGGTTGATGATGAGGGACAAAGACACGTTATTGTAGGATGAAACCAAGGAGTTTCTCTGAGGTTCATCTCTTCCTTGCAACTATGGAAGAGCATGCACAAAGGATGTAAGATTTATGCGATCCTAGTGTTAAGCGAGAAGGGAGTAGCGAAAGGTATAGAACACCTTCCGGTGGTGAGAGAGTTCACAGATGTCTTTTCGGAGGAGTTACCTGGGATGTCACCAGAGAGGGAATTGGAGTTTACTATAGACCTAAAACCAGGGACTGAATCGATGGCTAGAACACCTTATTGGATGTCAACCTCGGAGTTACAGGAGTTGAGAATGCAACCAAAGGAATTGTTGGACCTAGGACTTATACATACAAGTGTGTCACTGTGGTGTGCACCTGTTATTTTCATACGAAAGAAGGATGGGTTGTGTAGGCTCTGTATTGACTACCACCAATTGAACAAGGCAATGATCAAGAATCAGTATCCGTTGTCAAGGATTGATGATCTATTCGATCAAATGAAGGGTGCGACAGTTTTCTCAAAAATCGATTTGCGATCAGGGTATCACTAGTTATGGATCAAGGAGGATGACATCCCTAATACCGCCTTTAAGATGAGGTTTGGACATTACGAGTTTACTATTTTACCATTTGGACTGACAAATTCCCTAGGTTTATTTATGAGTTTGATGAATGGGGTGTTCCACGAGTACTTGGACAAGTTTGTCCAAGTATTCATTGATGATAGATTTGAAGGATTTACGTTTGATGATGATGGTTTATTGAGGTTTAAAAATAAAATTTATGTAACACTAAATGACGAGTTGAGGAGCTTGATCCTAAGCGAGGCTCATAGAGCAGTTTACATGGCTTACCCAAGAGTCATGAAGATGAGGGAAGACCTTAAACACTTATTCTTCTGGAAGGGAATGAAGGCATGTATAGTCAACCATGTGGCTAGATGTCTAGAATGTCAGTAGGTAAAGGCTGAACATAGATATCTAGCTGGATTAATACAACCACACGCTATTCCAGAATCAAAATGGGAAGTTATTTTGATGGATTTTATTGTTGGATTGCCACTGACAACAAGGATACATGACTAAATTTTTGTAGTAGTAGACACTCTGACGAAGAGTGCTCACTTTATTCCTGTGTACGATGTATCAGGCACCTGACATAGCTAGATTTTTCATCAGTGATATTGTGAGGTTGCATGGCGTGCCTAAGAGGATTGTTTCCGATTGAGGATCGATGTTTACTGGACGATTTTGGATGCATTTCCAAGAGGCCTTGGGAACCCAACTTAAATTTAGTACTGTGTATCACCTGGAGACTGATGGGCAGACCGAACTAATGAACCAAACCTTGGAGGACATGTTGCAAATGTACGTGATGGACCAACAAAAGCATTGGGAAGAATTATTATCACTGGTGGAATTCGCTTATAACAACAATTACCAAAGCACCATTAAGATGGTGCCTTTCGAGTTTCTTTGCGGGCGACTGTGTCAGATGCCTTTGAGTTGGGATCGGCTTGATTATAGGGTCCTGGTGGGACTAGAAGTGATCCAAGAAGTGCAGGATCAACATAAGAGTTATGTTGATGCGCACCGTGTCGACCGTAGTTACGAGGTTGGAAATCAAGTCTTATTGCGGGTAAAACCGCATAAGAGTTTGATAAAGTTTGGAAAGGGAGCTAAAGTCTCTCCTAGGTTCATGGGACCTTTTGAGATTGTGGAGAGGAAGGGGCCCATGGCCTGTTGACTAGGCTTGCCTGATTCTTTGAGGAGTATGCACGATGGTTTTCACGTATCTGTTTTGAGACATTATATTAGTGATCCTACACATGTT
>CBVK0103791411.1:0-10935 GCA_900067695.1 Picea abies | reverse complement strand
TTTTGCAGGTTGCAGAAGAAGAGAAGCAAGAGCTTCAAGAGAGATCTCAACTTCATGGAGAAGTCCTCAATAGAATTATTGAAGAATTGCAGCTCGAATTGCAAGCCAAGGATGATCTCTTGGCTAAGTTGCAGCATGGTGAACAAATGGAGGACAAATATCCTTCTACTATGGATGCACAAAATCAAACCGAGATATATTATGTTTATTCGTGTTCAATTTCTTCTCAGAAGATGGGATACAGAGGAGGTGGACTTGGCATTCATGGCCAAGGATTCACTCAGCCATTAGAGGTGGTCCAAATACCACCATTTTTAGGTTTAGTTTATGGCAAGGAAGAGAAGGGAGAATGCTCAAAGGTTGTTGAAGAAAAGACCATCTCTTCACCATCAGATTCCAATAAAGGAGTCAAGCCAGCTTGTCCTCATCGGATCAAGAACAATTCAGGAAGGTAAGAAATTCATTCAAATTCTTTTCTTGAATGTAAGAAAAATGATTTATGCATTACATCTTCTAACCATGATGTAGCACACCAAGAAAGAAATTTGTGGATGCATCCACTAAGAAAGAGGCTGCACAAAGGGTGATGGAACATGTGGTCAACATTCCAATCCTTGAAGAAACTCAGGAAGAGGGCACCTTTGATTGGTTGGGTAAGAAATGGTTATCATTTCTCCAAAATTGAAATTTGTTGTGTTAGCAAGATTATAAATCTAAGCTATAAGGAATGAGATGATAAATTTCCAAGAATAGTATCAAGGCACTAGAGTTTGTTGTACAAAATGCTCGATGAGAAGCATGCAGATCTTTGAAAGGAAAAACAATATCATGTTGGTGAATTTTTCTGTGATCATTACTCCTGCGGATTTGTTCGTGGAGCCAAAAAAATAATGTCCCTATGTCATATCAATGCAGAAGCGAAGCCTGTGAGACGATTGAAGAGGCATTGGGGTACAACATGCCAGCCCTCTGCGTCATTTGAAGAGGAACTTACTGGAATTCGATGCGATAAATGATTTCCATGTTCTACTGCAATACATATTATGCATACATGTCACATGAGAAACGTGGTTGCTGCATATAAATATCAGTTCCAAGAGAACGATTCCAAAAGAAGAGGGACATTAGCAGACACGATGGGTATGATACTTTTGAAAAACTGGAAAAGTCTGATTGAATCGTGCTTATGTACACCATGGATCTGGGTACATAGAACGCCACCCTTCTGCGTATGGCTATTCTCATCAGGAACTGCGATATGAAACCCGTAAATATTCTTCCTACTGTGTCTGGGAGCGTTGTTGGTGCGTTTCTTACGGTGATGATCGTGTGGATAAAATCATAGGCGAAATGATCTGAAAGGGCACTCCCGAATATGAATTATGATTGTTTGCAATATTTGATTGAGAAAATGAGGGAGGAAATCGACTACCTTTCCACACACAGCTGAAGAGACCTCATCGAGCAGATCATTTATATGCACCAGCTGGTTCATGAGCTGGGCCTCCAAATCACCAACTCACTCAGCATCCCTCGGTTGTCTATTCGCTTTACTTTACTAAAACCTGTGCACATTCTATATCTATTGGTTCCACTGGCAAGTTGATCATGGTAGTGTGCCGCCTCTTTATAGTATATAAAGATCATGTCCATCACTAAGATTGAATGTGGATGGCACACTTGGAATCAAGAACCATCGAGGGAGCAAATTCATATTAATGAAGAAGCAGAATTGCATCTCTCGTAGATGGGTCCGGAGGCGACTTACAAAAATTTTGGAATTCCTTTTTAACTCGTTCAATTTTTTTTGTGATTCCATTGAACTGATTGTTAAACTACTTGGCATTTTATTTCCTGTTCTTTCAAGGAATATGGTGCATTATTTATGGGAGGGTGATGACTTCAGTAAACTTTGTTTGAACATTGACTAAGATGTTGTTGTGTTTTTTTTACTTCTTCGTGGGGCCTGTCCAACACCCTGCACATCTACTATAAGGAGAAACAACAACACAAGAAAAAGTGCCACATCGATTTGATCATCATTGGGTGTGGGGCGTAGGACAACATCTGCGGTCGAGAAGGGCGAGTCCAGAGGTGATCCCAGATTGCGATGTTGGTAGTCATGCCAGGGTTACTCATAGTAGCATTCCGCGTATATGTTTGATTGGTTCGGGGCACTGAGTCACCTGCACATCTACAGTAGGACAATCTCCTACTACCCTCCACTTGTGCACAAGAGAAATGATAGGCACTTAAAGGATTGCATATTGTGGAATATGATGGTTTCACATTCTGATTTCGAAGTAAAAATGTGAAGGAAGACAAGGAATGTTCCTTTTTCAAAACATTTTCTTTACAACAGTGGCAGGTATTGTCTTTGCATTCTGGAAGGACATGGGTGAAGGAGTCTTGAAGGAATGTGCCTTTTGAAGACATTTTCATAAAGATAAAATTGATCATTTTGGAGACCAAAAGGTTCTTTTGTGGGGAGGAGTGATTCGGGCAGATTTCCACACATGGTAGGAACTTTACTTTGTTAACCAAGTTGATTTGAAATTGGGAACAAAGTGGTGAAAATAGTGAATTTATGCTTTTATGAGTTTTATAATACCACACATTTTTATTAATGCTTTGTGAGATAAGTCTCGTGCATTTATCATTTTATTTGATTAATCCTTTGTGAGATGCTCATGCATTTTATCATGCTTTAAAAGAGCTTTTGAAAAGGCTCATGCATTTAATTCTTTTTGCAAAATGATTAATACTTGTGAGGGAAATTAGACTCACATATTTTTCATCAAAATTGTAATTAGGGAAATTGGTTTTTATGTGAAAAACTATATAATTATTTATGTGATCCCTATATAGGGAGAGGGGAGAGTAATGAAGAATTAATGAGTGGAGTTAGAGAGCCATAACGCTACTACTCCTAAGTATTGAGAGACTTATTCATGTAAGGAAGTCTCCTTCTTGATGTATGGAGAGATATGAGTGTGAGTGGTCTTTTTGAATCCTCATTGAAGGAGAAGGAATCTCTTATGTAATCACTTATGAGAATGTCCCAACATATTTTGAAAAAGGAATGAAAGTGATCTGTATTCCAATTGAAGTGGGTCCAGAGATGTAGCCCAAGAAGAGTGAACTCCGTTATCAACATCGGTTGTCTCTCTCTTGTCTTTTCATATGCTTATTCCATTTTGAGTTCATGTGTATTATGTATTATTGTTTAAAAGCCTGGTTAATAATGGAATCATATGCCATTTAATCCTTATGCAAATCATTCATCAGAAAACGATTCTCGATTGAAAACTTGTGTACAGTAAGTACCCACTCGTTTTCAGATCAATCACAAGGACCAATCTTAACGGGTAAGAATTATGATGTATGGTCCATAAAAATGAAAAATATTCTACGTTCTGAAGATTTTTGGAAAGCAATAGTTAATGGGTTCAAGGAACCAGATCCAACGGATCTATAGGCAATGATGAATGCGCAAAGAAATGTGCTTGGAGAACTTAGGAAGAAGGACAACAAAGCCCTGTGGCTCATTCAACAAGGGTTAGAGGAATATATTTTCCCCAAAGTCACAATAACAAATCATATTCGATATTCTCGAAATATCCTATCAAGGCACAAAAAATGTAAAAATTTCCAAGTTGCAGACACTCAGGAAGAGTTTTGAGACTCTAGGGATGAAGGATTCTGATTCCGTCGATCATTTCATGACCCACGTCACGAGCATCGTGAATCAACTGTGCATGCATGTAGAAGACATTCAAGAGAAAAAATTCGTTGAGATGGTACTTCGTAGACTTCCTGATAAGTTTAATATGGTCGTAGTTTCCATAGAAGAGTCGAAAGACCTGCCAACCCTCATAGTTGAATAACTCAAGGGATCTTTGTTAACCCATGAAAATAGGTTCAGTATAAATATTGAATCTTTGGAGAACGCATTTCAGTCTCATGCCTCCATAAGCAGAGGCAGAGGTCGAAGGAATAGAAGCAGAGGCATACGAGGTATAGGACGCTCTCAAATAGGAGAGAGCTCAACTTCAGAATGTTCAGAACACAGTGAACATTCATAACATAGACACTCTCAAAAGCAAAGGGGGAGAGGCATAAATTTTAATCAGTCAAAATGGACTGAAAAATCAAGGATTCGATGCTATTATTGCAATAAATTTGATCACTACGAAAGTGAATGCAGAAATAAGAAAGCATATCTAAATAGGGGTAGATAAAATGTTACCAACACTAAAGAAGCAACATCTGAATCAATATTCTTTGCATGTCAAGTCACAGAAGAAGAAAACAATAATCATGATCTCTGGTTGTTGGAAAGTGGCTACAACAATCATATAATAGGTAAAAAGGATTTGTTTTCTAGTTTATATAGATTTGTCACATCTCAAATTAAATTGGGAGATGATTATCAAAATAAAGTTTTAGGTTTATATAGATTTGTCACATCTCAAATTAAATTGGGAGATGATTATCAAAATAAAGTTTTAGGCAAGGGTGCAATTTATGTATTGACCAAACAAGATGAAAATAGGGATATTCATGATGTTTATTATGTTCCTAGTCTTAGACATAATATAATGAGTGTAGGCCAAATGAATGAACATGGATATAGTGTCTTTTTTGAAGGTTCCAAGTGTACAATCTTGGACAAACCACCCAGTAAGAAAATCATAGCTACAGTACAAATGGCCAAAAATAGGATGTTTCCTTTGATATTGTGAAATGTAAATTTGTCACAGACATATTCTCAAAATGTGTCAAGCTTAGATGAGACTTGATTGTGGTATATTAGATATGGTTATTTACCATTTAGTAGTCTTAGTATTTTATAGAAGTAATATATGGTCAAAGTTTTTCCCATTATAAATGAACACAAAAACTCTTGTGAGATTTGTATTTTGGCAAAACACCAAAGGGATAGTTTTCCCAATGCTTCCTACAGAGAAAAAGAACACCTCGAGTTAGTGCATACAGACCTTTGTGGTCCAATGCAAACTCAGTCAATACGAGGAAACTTTTATTTTCTAACAATTATTGATGATTTTAGCAGGAAAGCTTGGGTTTATTTTCTCAAGCACAGATTAGAGACATTTGAAAAATTCAGAGAATTTAAGTATTTGACAGATAAGCAGAGTGGAAAATACATCAAATTACTCAGATTAGATCGAGGAGGTGAGTATGACTCCAAAGAATATTTATCATATTGCAGACAACATGGGATCAAGAGACAATTTACCAGAAGATACACTCTACATCAGAATGGAGTAGATGAAAAGAAGAATCAAACAGTAATGAATATGGACAAAAGTATGTTGAAGGACAAGAATTTGTAAAATGAATATTGGAGTGAAGCAATGGCATGCTTAGTTTATATTTTGAATTTGTCACCAACTGGAAGTTTGGAAAATCAAGTCCCTCAAGAAACATAGAGTGGTATGAAATTAAGTGTTTCTCATTTTAAAGTTTTTAGTTGTGTGGCTTATTCTTATGTTCTTGAAGAGCTGAGAAGAAATCTTGATGATAGAAGAAAAAAATGCATATTTGTTGGATATAGTGAACAATCTAAAGCATACAAGTTGTATAATCTTGTTACCAAGAAGTTGATAGTAAGTAGAGATGTGAAATTCCAAGAAGATAAATCTTGGGATAACCAAACAAGTGATTGATCCAAGACATTTATAATGCTCCAATGGATGATGATGTCAACATGGAGGAGGACAACCTGTAGGATGATAATGATGATTGTGATGAGGACAATGATGATGAATATATTTTTATTAAACCTATCCTTCAAAATGCCACTCAATCCCTATATGAAGGAACAAAAAAAGGTGTTCTCTATGATCTAATGTTGTTGATCAACTTGAAGGTATCAAATGGTTTTTCAAACACATGTATGACAGATATCCTAAGGTAAGCAACATAATTTTACAGTTTTATGAAATTTTCAACTTTTATTTTATTTTATTTTCAGTGTCAATTGATGTCTGAATTAAGGATGCAATATTTATGATGATTAATATAATTTTCATTATTGATTTTATTTTTGTATATTGTTGTTGTAGGTTGATAGGTGAATATTTCTTACCATGACCAAATAAGTTACCTCGTACATACCCAG
The DNA here is from genome assembly GCA_900067695.1 of Picea abies. NCBI lineage: Eukaryota > Viridiplantae > Streptophyta > Pinopsida > Pinales > Pinaceae > Picea > Picea abies. The sequence goes on along the minus strand of CBVK0103791411.1, from coordinate 4,790 downwards.
AATTATCATCCATTCTAAAAGAAATTGGAATGGAATATCAGGTTATTGATGCATGCCCCAATGATCACATAATATATTATGGACAATATGCATATGAATCAGATTGCCCACAATGTCAAATCAATAGATATTGAACTGATTAGTTAAAAATAAAGGTGCCTCACAAGGTTCTTCATTATATTCCCATAATTCCACGCCTGCAACGACTATTTATATGTCACAACATAGCAAAGTTTATGGATTACCATGCATGGAATAAAAGTGAAGATGATGTTCTTCGAATGCCTGCAAATGGTTCTTTATATAAAAATATCGAAGAAAGATGGTCAATTTTTAAAGAAGAACCTCGTAATGTTGGGATTTCATTGACAGCTGATGGTGTAAATGCAAACTCAGTCAATAAGAGGAAGGTTTTATTTGCTAAGATTCATTGATGATTTTAGCACAAATATTGGGTTTATTTTCTCAACCACAAATCAAAGACATTTAAAAAAATTAGAGAATTTAAATATTTGACAAAGAAACTGAGTGACAAATAATATCAAAGTACTTAGATTAGATTGAGGAGGTGAGTATGACTCTAAAGAATTTCCTGCAAATTGGATACAATGTGGGATCAAGATACATTTTACCACAGGATACACTCCACATGAGAATGGAGTAGATGAAAGGAAGAATCAGACAATAATAAATATGGCCGAAAGCATGTTGAAGGCCAAGAATTTGTGAACTGAATACTAGAGTGAAGCAATGGCATGCTGAGTTTATATTTTTAATTGGTCACCATCTAACAATTTGGAAAATCAAGTCCGTCAAGAATCATGGAGTGATATGAAATCAAGTGTTTATCATTTTAAAGTTTTTGGTTTTGTGGCTTATGCACATGTTACTGAAGAGTTGAGGAGAAAGCTTGATGATAGAAGCGAAAAATGCATATTTTTTGGATATAGTGAAAAATCTAAAGCATACAGGAAATATAATCCTATTACCAAGAATTTGATAGTAAGAAGAGATGTGAAATTACAAGAAGATAAATCTTAGGATAACCAAACAAGTGAAATTATTGTAGATCATATTCCTTCTATACAACAAGTAAGTAGGTGGAAGTTACAATACATCAAGCTTCTCCACCAAGACTTCAAATATTTCAAGTGCAAGGCCAAGGAGAACAAAGAGAGCATAGTCCATATTCTTCTTCTAGCAATGATTCAGATCCCACTAAAGAAAATTTTTCGAAACAAAAAACAAGAAGCTTGAGAGAAATTTATGAGCAGAATGATGATGTGAATCAACAAGAACACTTTGCTATGTTATCCTATTAACTAGTAATATATTTTGAAGAAGCAGTCAAAGAAGAAACATGGGTTGATGCAATGAATGAAGAAATTGAAGCAATTGAAAGAAACAATAGATGGGATCTTGTGGAACTCCCTATAGGTAAAACTAACATTGGAGTTAAATGGGTGCATAGTAAAAAATTCAATGAGAAAGGAAAAGTAGAAAAGAAAAAGAAAATACTTGTAGCAAAAGGGTTTGCTCAACAACCCGATATTGACTATGGAGAAACATTTTCTCCAATAGAACATTTGGACACTGTCAGAGAATTTTTGGCTGTTGCAGCTCAAAACAAATGGCCAATCTATCAAATGACCATTAAATCCACCTTTCTAAATGGAATTTTACAGGAAAAAGTTGATGTGGATCAGCCACCAGAATTTCAGATTAAAGGTAAATAATACAAAGTTTACATATTGAATAAAGCACTATATGGTTTGAAGCAACCTCCAGGAGCTTGGTACAGTCACATTGATTCATATTTTCTCAACAATGGGTTCAACAGGAGCAACAATGAACCCACACTTTACATCAAAAGAGATAAAAAAGGTAATATTTTGATAGTTTGTCTCTATGTTGATGACATGATTTATACATGAACTTCAATGTTGAATGAATTCAAAACAACCATGCAAAGTGAATTTGAGATGACTGGTCTTGGTATTATGAAATTTTTTGGGGAATTGAAGTTGAGCAATGTGAAAAGAGAATTTTTATTTGTCATTGAAAATATGCCACAAATATTTTGAAAAGGTTCAAAATGAACAAATGCAAGCCAACAGATACACCAATTGCAATAGGTACAAAAGTAAGTAAGAAATATGAAGGAACATCAATTTATTATACATTGTATAAGAGGCTTTTAGGCAACCTAATGTATCTTACAACTACCGGACTAGATATTATGTATGTAGCAAACTTAATTTATAGATTTTTGGAATATCCTAAAATACCCCATTGGAAAGTTGGAAAAAGAATTCTAAGGTATATTGCAGGTACAATAAATTATGGAATTTAGTATTCCAATTCAAAAAATGATTCACTTGTTGGATATATAGATAGTGATTTTTCAAGTAGCGTTGATGATAGGAAAAGTAATTTAGGGTATGCATTTAAGTTGGGTACATGTCTAATTTCATGGGCTTCAAAGAAACAACCCATCGTCACAATTTCTTCAGCAGAAGCAGAGTATGTAGCAGGAGCTTCAACAACTTGTCATGAAGTTTGGTTGAGAAGGATCCTTAGTGATCTTGCACATGAAGACAAGGAGCCAACTCCTATATTTTGTGACAACAGTTCAACAATTGCATTATCTAAAAATCATGTGTTTCACCGCAAGAGTAAACACATTGACACTCGCTATCATTTAATACGTGAGCTTGTCAACAATGGTAGCATCATACTACATTTTTGTGGTTGGAAAGAACAATTAGCAGATATTTTCACCAAACCATTGGGAAGAAATACTTTTGAATTTCAAAGACAACACTTAGGCATTGTTTGTGCTAATTTTTGTAATGGTCGAAATTAAGGGGGAGTGTTAAATGATGTAATTTCTCCCTCATTACTTATTTGACTAAAACAGATAGATGGATAGGCATATTAATTACATAGATAAGATAGGTGAATTTTCATTTATTAGGTAGGTAATGGAGAATTATAGAGAAATATCTCATCTCATGTATTTTGATTTCAGTTTTCTATGTGAATGTGAAAAAGAGATCAAGAGCTCCATTGTTGTGTCTGTTCATACTCTGTTTTTTGAATTCTTGCCTATGCTTGAACATGAACATGAGAGAGGCATTATTTTAGCATCAAACTCGACCATAGTAGGATTACACTAATCAATGCCCATGGTTTCCATAAAATCAACAGAGAAATGTGAAAGGTCTTCAAATGTGGCCTCTTCTATGCATAGTTTCGTCTCATTTATTCCACACGATTTGCATATACAATTGGGTGAATGAGAACTGGATTGGTGCAGGGGAACCTTCACATTCAAGGGCCCATGTATGAGATTGAAAAGTACATAGAGCTAGTGGCCACCAAGATTAGGGTTACAGGACTGAACACTCAAAGACGGTGAGCTGAGAAGAAATAATGGTGTCTATAGATGAGAATAATCTCATGGAGAAGAAACCCTTGTGATTTCCTTTTGCTAAGAAATTCCAGTAAGAGACTAGGGATGAAGGGCACAGATGAACAGATCTACATACGTGCGAACGGTCATGCACATAGAGGATGACATACTAGAACACAGAGAATAGACCAAAGAGATTGTCTCGCAGAAAGACAAGCAACAAATATGGGAGACTAATGCATATGACTGAGGAGACAGACATGTAGAACAACCCATGGAGAGGAACATTTATGCATACTTGAGTGAAACATTCAGACAAGTCTCCGGGAATTTGAATAATTTCCATGGAGCACTATGATAGCTATAGTACCTGTATTCATCAATATGATACATGTATAAATACATAGTAGTGAACTTTGAATTCGTATTCCAAGGTCTCTTGAACTCCCAATGATTATTATACTAACACTTGACTATTTGTATAACCCTAATGGATTAGTTTTCCAACAATGAATACTATAAAATCTTGTTTTTCAAATAAGAAAAACATAAAGAAGAAGATGGTCAAAATGGCTCAAATCTAAAATTTAATATACAATTTAGAGGAAATTGAAGAAGAAGCTCATTTCTTCATTTATTTTTAAGATACATTTTAAATAATGATATTATGCATATATTTATGTCAATCACAATTTGGTTTGAAAATATTAAATTTAGACAACCAAACTAAGTTGGAAGACTTTGTTGTTAATCTAAATTTACTCTTTCTTTCTATAGGGTTTAAAGACCAAGCTAAACTAAACCTTTTATTTCTGGAATTCTCAAACTCATCCCTCCTCCAAGCATTTTATTTCTAACAAGACAATGAGAGTAAGCCATGTTATTCAATTCATGCTCAATGAGAATATGCTGCATGCTTCAATTCATGTTTAATGTTACCCATTTCAATTTATTTTTTATTTTTTATATTATGTTGAAGATATAAGTTTTACAAGTTCTCAACATTAAGTAATGGGTAGTGGATCTTTGAAATAAAAATGTAAATAATAAAAATGATGAAAACACAGAATAAATTCATATATATCAACTTAGATCCATCTTAACTCAAGATATATCAAACATTGAGTAAGAATTTTACTAAAAATAATATATGAAAATTTAAAATTTTCTTTAAAATAAAATTTACACTTCCAAAAATTTGATCCCTCTAAATATTTAATAAATCCAATATTTAGATATCAACAACAGAATAGAAAAACAATCAAAGAGTTACTAGAGGGTTCTCGAGCAAAATATGATGCAGAAGCTCAACAAAGACCGCCACGGGCCGGTTACGGTAGCGGCAGGCTTCCCTTCTCGTTCATGCAAACTGTAT
>CBVK0103791364.1:0-24502 GCA_900067695.1 Picea abies | reverse complement strand
GTGGGAAAGCTCTGCTTTTTAATTTGCTGCTCAGAGGGGATGATTTCCTCGCATTGTCTTTCATTTCTGAACAGAGGAGAAGGCTCTGCAGTCTTCTCTTGGAAGTTCTGGGTGTCCAGATCATAGCCTGATTCATATCTTTCATACACGGGTTGGCTGCTACCCAGGTCATCAATCTGTGATGTGGGGCTCTACTGCTCCTCAACTGAATAGTCGTTAAAGCTGGGTGAGCACCCAACTTCTTCATCTTGCAAAAAAGTAATGATCTCTAGATCCTCCTTTTCAATCCCAAATGTAAATACATCATGGGAAATCTCGTGAGGAAAAAGAGAATAGTCCTCTTCCACAATGGATTCTTCATTTAAATATGAGACAGCAGGCTCATCGGGGGCAGATGCTAACGCATCCAAGAAATCTTCAATAATCTCTTCAAAAGAGCTACTTAGGTCATCTGCCTCGAAGACTGGAAAATCTTCTTCATTGTCTTCAGATTCCAATTTTTCACATTGGGGCAGGAGCAGAGCCTAACGCCCATCAGTTTTATGTCACGATAGTTTTTAATGGATGATCAGATGGATGGAGACTCGGGGAGATATCACTCTAACTCAGGGACTGGGTCTCGCATGTAAAGGACGAAGGAGGTCTTGACCTAACTTCAGCCAGTGGGTTGATTAAATGATGAGCAGATGGAAGACTTGGTGAGAAAGGTGAACAAACAACTTTGGGCAACAGGCTTTCAGCGGTTTGTAGAAGAAAGGCTCTGAATGCAAGATCCTCTTGGTTCAGGGCCTCAAGAAACTGAAAAGGGGACTTGACTGGATCCTCCAATTCCAAGTCACTCAGCGCTGAGAAAAACACAAGGACTGATTAGAACAATGTAACTGCTACAGTGATCCTATCCAACACCATCCTATAACATCTACAACTCGACTGGACCCTCCAATTTCGAGCTGTTCTAACATAGTATAACAAAGATGTAAAAGGAACTGGCATTCATAAGGAAAGAAGTCTCAAAAGTCTATACATAACCAGAGTATTAGTGATTTACTAAATCTTTACAACCGGGAGCTCTGCTCAACCATCGATACATACAAAAATGGCGAAAACACCGACATATACTCAGAACAACAACAGCAACAAAATCAAGACGTTGCATTAAACACATAGCGTCTGCATGGCTTCTGACAATCTGCAGCCGCAGTCTCTGAATGATCGTGCACTTATCACAGACGCAATCGAACTCCTGACAGTTCCATGGGTGAATCGATGGGACTTTAATTCGTCGCCGAACTTCCCCATTATGGCGGAGGCGATGTCTAACCACCACCAACTACCTTAATAACTGCTCATGGGGATTGAGGATGGCCCGGCCAACTCAGTACCTTTGGGACGTTGAAGACCCTTTGTGCTTCCACCTGGATTAGCTGAATGGCCTAATGAATAGGTGTGGAGGCCAGCACGAAGGATGGGGTGCATGACAGGAGTGGTGGTGCCAAAACTATGAGGGCGAGGCATGAAGTGATGAGGTGTGAGAGAGGTTACAGGGGAAGACACATGGAGGAAGGAAATAAGCAGAGGGGGGCAGGAGATGAGATTTAATGGGCACATTTTAGTGGGAGGATGATGTGGAAGGGGAGCGGGACACAGGGCAGGTAGTGAATGTATGATGAGATGGGAAAGGGACCGCACGGACCAGAAGAGGGGAGATGAACAGATGTCGGAGGATGAGGATGGGGCTAAAGGGAGAGAGCCTCATCGCACGGTTGGGTGGAGAATAGATGGAAAGATAACATGACAGGGAAGGGGACCCCACGTTGATTAAACATAGAAAGACAGAGGGTGTCCGGATTGCTTGTGCACCGTTGATAAGGGCGATATTATCTTAGCCTTCGGAGAGATGCGCCTCAGATTCTGGACCCCCCCCCTCCACTTAAAGGTAGAAAGGCGGGGGGCGTGCCGTTGATCCGAGTACTTCAATCACAGCCGTCAGAGAGATGCAACCCGAATTCTGGACCCCCCCCCTCCGCTTAAAGGTAGAAAGGCGGGGGGGGTCCGGAATCTCCTTGTGTGCCGTTGAACTGAGCACTCTGATCATGACTGTTGAAGAGGTGTGCCCTCGATTATGGACCCCCCCCTTCCGCTTAAAGGTAGAAAGGTGAGGGGGCTCCAGAATTCCATTTATGCCGTTGATCTGGGCACGCAGATGCCTGCCGTCCATATTTGCTTGTTGCTTACCACATGCGCATTTTGAGTCCGGTACTTAGGGTAAGTGGGTTTTTAAGCCACTCCTTTTCATTCTAACCCACCTTACAAGAAATATCTCTAACACCAGGATATAAGGATGAATGTGAATATAGAACATTTGACTGGAATCTTGAGCACAAAATTGATAATATCATAAGTCCTTTTGAAGTTTTGAATGAAAACGATTTTGCAGAAGATTATATTACACTTATTGAAAGAGAAATAACTTATGTAGTTTCTGATCCACCCCATAAAGAGAATAGAGTTGATTGTTTCATATATTCATTTGAAGATAGTTAAGAAGATGAGTTTGCAAATCAGTCTGTTGAAGAACAAATTGATGCTCCAAGTTTTTTCTTGTTAGATGGCATTGCAGATGTTTCTAATTTTCCTTTATACAATGAATATGATGATGATTATGAAGTTCAATTCTTTCCAACTACGTGTTCTCCCCTTGAAAATTTTCCTTTTCATCAGTACAGTGAGATCCATTAGCGTACATATCACAGTTGCAAAGAAGAAAGTTCTGAACCAGCTACAGGAAATGCTTTACCTCTATGTTTCCCTTCATTTAAATTGTTCAAAGAGAATTCTAAGATCATCATTGAGGCAAAGGAATGTATGTTGATACCAAATCACACTAACTCGCTGGAACGAACTAATAAGGAATTGCATCCATCGGTCAAAGGTGAATCTAAAAACAAGTATGTTCAACAATTCATAGAAATGGAAAAATGTGCATATGACAGAAATGAAGGAAATAAAGAAATGCTTAAATCATAGATAGGAACCTTGCCATTATGTTTTTCTTCTTTCAAAGTGCTCAAACAAAGTGTCAATAATGTTTCAGATCAGAAACCCTCCAGGTATGATGTTAAATTTGAAGAAAGCAGTAGACTTGCAAATAAAGAATATCTCCCGTTATGTTTTTCTTCCTTTGAATGGTTAAAAACAAATCATGAGAAAATAGAGAAATTTGATCAAGGAATTGTAGTCAAAGGTCATTATTTTTCTCTTGAACTTGATGAAGAGATTCAACAAGACTTCCAACAAGACATATTTTTTCAAGGTTATCTTTATTCCCCTGAGAATGATATGGTTGTTCAATTCCTAGATGGCTTAGACATAGATGAGGATTCTGAAACCGCATATATGGAAACTTCAAGCAGTGAAAAAACAACTAACATAGAGTTTTAGGAAAGCAACAAGACATTGCATGCCACTTTTCAATCATAAATACAGAAAGATAATGAAGAGGCAGTTGTTTTTGAAAATCACGGTTTTGAAAATACATCCATGGGAACTCTAGACTGTGAAATAGTTCATGTTGTTAGCCTTTCACATTTGCAAGAAGATTATGAACATGAACTTATTTCCATTCATTTACTTGAAATTCAAAATGACATTCCTCAAGCAAATTTCCAGAAGGTTAATAAAACCAAATCAAAATTGTTTGATGAACAAGAAGATATCATTGATACACATAATATGGTTGCCATATTTTAAGATGTTAGAGGATGTATGCATGTTTTTTTTTATATGCATGTAAGAGTAGACAAACCTATTGTTTCCATTTCATTTGAAAATACTCTCAGGATTGAAGAAGTAGGGCAAGAACAAAAAACACTTCTGAGGGAATCCTGTTCTTCTATCTTAACTCCTAAAAAATAAATGTTCCCTCATGTGTTTCATGACCCCATGGCATGCTATATGGAGAGTATCTACAATCAAAATCTACATATGATGGTGGGTTGTAAGCTTAGGAATGAAGAGGATGATAAATAAATGTCAGTATTTGATTTGGATTTCTTTATACCAAAAGTTTTATTTCAGTTAGAACTATCTTTTGATTCAGAAGGTTGTTATTCAAAGTAGTTTCAACAGATTTTTCAACCTTTTGACGAAAATCGACAGGATGAATCACATAAAAACCAGAATGCAGTGGAAGAAGTGAGATATAGTTTGAGCCTTATGCATACATTGGAAGATCCATTTGCAATTTTGCTAGAATCAATAAACAATCCAAATATTGTTGAAATCCTAGAAATCAAATCCATATATAAATTCCCAAAGGAGTTGTTGATGAATAGGCTTTGGAGCGAGCATGAGCAAAGCAGGTGAGCAACGGATAAAATGTTGGCATGGATACATTGACACTTTCATTTCACCTAACTGGAATTTCGTTGTGGCAGTTAGGGTAGGTAGGTGCGAATATTCTTGATGATCAACCAATTTTCAAGTTTATATTCCCAAATAAAGTATTCAGTTAGATTTCAGCAGTATATTCAGCGGTCAATCTCCAAGTCAAAGCATGGCACACACCTGTTATGAGAGAAGCCCAATGGATAATCCACATGGTATACTATTCTTTTCTACCTCGCAGGGATAACAACATCCCCGGTTGGAGCCCATGTTATCACTGTAAAATTTTCTTTTGGAAGACCCAGCCTCAAAACTTAGTAGGAGGCTAAGTCATTATGGAGGAGTGACAGACTAGTGAACGAACCCACATCTGGAAGACATGGATAAATATAGCAGAAAGGTGAAGTAAATGGGGCCCGATGGATCGTGATCTTGAGCAGTGATGAATAAATGATGGAAGGATGCATCAGGCAAGAAAATAGTGCACCGGTTAACAACCGAGAGGTAGGCCAATGAAAATACCACATTTTTATTTCAAGGGTACATGGCGCTACCAGATGCATATCGGGGGAAAGAGAGGGTAAGCATGAAACCACCCAAGTTTTCCCTGATATCACATGTCAAAAATCCATTTGATGTATGTCAAATCCAATGATTGCACGAGGAAAGGGACGACCGGTCAAATCACTTCATGCCACTTGTTCGTGTACTTTCCGTCCATGAGATGCAGGTGAGCACCGCCAGATGACCAATTTGAAGGCCCATAATTTAGAATAGATTGGTCAAGCATGACAAACCATTGTAACCACAAGTACTTTTTCAATAATTCATGATTAGAAATCAATGACTTCTATCCTTCAAAATATGGATGGCATTACTCTATTTTGGGAAATCAATGCTTCATTCATAAACGGGGTAGTTACAAACTGGATCAGCTTTCTAATTAATGTGAAAATTAAGGGAGATAAACTTATGTTTTCTGCAAAACCGGGAAACATGGACAAAGTAGGTTGAGTAGCCTTCAGTAAACCAAGATTTTCAACGAATATGATAAATTCATCATTGAAGAAGAAAGAGAAAATGGTTGCTCGAATCTTAGCAACAAAATTTCATACAAAACCTACGGGAGAGCCAGGAGCAGATAAAGAGGTCAGATTAAATCCCATCATGAAGGATTTAATCATCAATGGATATGTAGATGAGCACCATACGTGGGTTTTCAAGAGGAAGCAGAGAAAGCATCATAAGAGAGAGGTAAAAGTTGAGGTGATGGAAAGTGTTGGAGAAAATCATCCTACCTGGCTTGACACCTTGAAGGAAGAAATTGCTAATTTGAAATGGTTTTCAAGCTAAATTTAGTATGCTTCAGAGAATTTTGTAATGGTGTAGAGATGTGGAGTTCAAAGTGAAAATCTCAAATATGTCAGTTTTGTTTATAACGCTCCCTATAAAGTAGGAGAACAATTATTATACATTACTCCTTTTTTTGTAACCGACGTCTATTTTTGGAACGATGGGGTAGTTGATTCGTTTTGAATATCGGATGTAATTTATATATATAATATTACTAATATGAATGAATAGAGGACTGACCGGAGAGGGGCCTGCCCTTGTAGCAGGAGGACTTTGTAATTTCCTGGAGCTAAATTAAATATATAATGCATAAGCGTTTTGGAATTTTTATGAAAATATTCTAATGGCTTTGATATGAGTTATGATTTCTATCATAGTGTGTATTTCTTGTGTCTTTAAAATTCCATCTTCATTTTATTCTGTTTAAATTGGAGAATCAAAGGTCCGAAATTCATATTATGATTTGACTTAAGCAATTTAGACTATGTGATCTTCTTCTTAGCTAATTCAAAATTCGTTTTAATAATGCTCTGATGTGGCTAATTGTTTCTCATTTCCTCTTTCACCCCGCAAATTTCAATTTACAACTCAGATTCATTGCCTCATTTATCCTTTCTCCTATGGATAGTTCTAATGGCCTGCTATTGTTTATTTAATTTTGACTCCATAGTCGTAAGTGTCCCTCCCCTTCCTTGTCATAAATTTTATAAAGACCCCCAAAACAAAACCAAATCTAGCCACTGATTTCCAAAGAAATATTAAGTGACACAAGAGAGACCTCTCTGAGTTGAGCATGCTAGTGCCCAACTCTAAAGTTGGTAGAAACAATTACCCCTATCATTTGTTTTATCATTCAAACAAATTTATAGGGTGATAACACCCATCACCTCCTAGGAATTCTTCGGAAAAATATTGATGTCAGAACCTAGATCCAACATGACTCCATCCATGCCATAGCCACCAAGCTCTGTTATCATCTTGAATTCATGCCCCTTGCACTTTTTCTTACTTAATTGGCATAGATATATTTTTAGTAAAGGAGCTAATAAAGTCCTATATATCATTTCTTTCCCCATACAAGTGGCTAACATCTACGTTAACTTCTTTGCAGCCTCAGGATCATTGAGCAATCTTAAACAACAACATAAGAAATCACGCACTTGATCCTCGATGTCTATTTTGATTCCCAAATTGTGCAATGCTTCAACATGAGCTGCAGACTACAATTCCTCTAGGCGCATCTCTTCAAGAGTTCTTTTCTCAATGCATTGTAGATATTCTCATATGCACTCTTCTTCCATTGACTTCCTCAATGCGTGTTTCATATCTTTGCACAAATGAGCTTCTTCTAAAAATATTTGTTTCGCATGTTGGAGCTCTTCCTTGGTGCGAGCCTCCTCCAACAACCTCTTCATGGATCCAAGCCTCCTCAAGCAATTTTTGTGTTGCTCATTGTAGTTCTTCATGGATCTGAGCCTCCTCCAATGATATTTTTGTTACACGTTGCAATTCTTCACACGCTCTTTATTCTTCAATAACTCCCTACGCGTCACACATAATATTTTTTTTTTTGGCATCATCAAAATTAGGAAGGGGCTATGTTTCCTTCCTTATCTTTCCCTATGAATTTGGACCCGAGCTCTCACCATGCTCAAATTTCACACATGTCTTCATTCCTCCTCGGGTTACTACCTAGACATCAACTTCCTCATCTTTCTTCTTATTCCTATGTGGCTACACATGCACCATATTGAAATTCTTCTTCTTTTCTTCCCACTTCTTGACTAAGTCAGGATAATCCTCTATGACATGCTCGACACTATACAAGTATGCATAAAGCATGTGTGGTTTGGTACAAAACCTTGATACATGACAAATTTATCCACAATTGAAACAAGTGGGGGGTCTACCTCCCCCTCTGCCATATCCTCAGTCACGACCACACCCATATCCACCTTTGGGACCTGCTTGGTATCTACCTCTCTTAGTGCCACCATGATCACCACCCTTTTGTTCTTCCTATACCTAAAATGCATCATGGGAATTTTATTGCATCAACCAGAGTGAAAGACAATTATTGACATCATTTCCCATGGATTTACAAAACTCACAGAATGGATTATGATGTGTCTCTTGTTACTTCTTTAATTTTAGGAAGTGGGGTGTTACGTGGCCCCATTTTCGACATATCTCACACCATTCCATATTTCTAGTTGGGAATGGACTTGGCATTTCCATTGCCACATAATTCAGAAGTACATGGAACTTATCCCTACAATGCCCCTAATCCCGACATGTGGTAAACCATACATGCTTGTGCACAACTTTTGTCTTTGCCATATGTTGCAGTTGCATCATCAAGTTGGAAATTTGTGACTACACCTACACCAATACCATCTATGTATCGGCCCCTCATGGTGTGGCCTCCAAGTGCATCACAATCTCTACTACATCTACTTGATTTGTCAGCTCACTAGTAAATTTGGTTCATTTGTGATGACCATTTCGATGCTCTTGTGACGTTATGTCATGGAGATTGTGATGATTCTTGGGCCCCTCAAACATCACTTCAAATGTCGTGGCAAGTGTGATGAACTTGAGATAACATTGCAAGAGAAACAACTAAAGGAATTTGTCGCAAGTGAGATGAACTTCGGTGCTCATCGCAAGAAAAATGACCTATGGTGCTTGTCGCATGAGAGACTATCAACGATGATTATCGCAAGATTGACAACCGAGGATTCTCGTCGCAAGAGTGATGACCGGAGTAGTTCTTGTGACAAACTATTCAAGAATAAGGTATCATCGACGATAAACATAGTTCATCTCTCTTGCGACAAACTATTAATACTATCAACGATAATCTTCGTCACAAGAGAAACGACCTATCCTAGTTTATGCAATGAACAATTCATCGCAAGAGCGATGAAGTGTCGATAGTTGCGATGAGCTATCAATACTATCGATGATTCTCTTCGTCGCAAGAGAAATGACCTATCCTAGTTTCTGCGAAGAGCAATTTGTTGCAATAACGATGGAGTGTCGATAGTTGCAATTAACTATCTATATTATGGACGATCTTATTCGTCACAAGAGAGAACAAATATATCTATTTTCAAAATAATAATAATAAAGATTAATGTAATAGAGTGCCTTTGAGGGTTGTAATATAGAATGGGTTCATTCATTTTTAAATGTGAATATTGTTTGATTTTGTGTCATGCAAATTTTTCAAACCTATGAACAAAAATCTGATGAGAGCACACAATTAGCAAGTACTACCCATGATAGCATAGTTTAGAGATAGTCCCCGAGGTGTAGGACAGTCGGTGACAGAGTGTGTTGTTAAGCCACTCTGTGTTGAAAATTCACCGGTATGAAACCTGTGGGGACAAAAAATCCAACCATGTTAAGGGTTGGTGTGGCTCAGGATGGGTGTGATCCCTGAGTGATTTTGATGTTTTATATGCCCCTGAGTCATGGTTTTTCAAGCCACAGGTTAATCCCGCAGCCAACAGGTCCCGGACAAATTAACAAACAAAAGAAAAACATAGTTTAGAGATGAATTTCTTCTCACAAATGGGATACATGATTTGTAATTTCTTACTATAAGTTTTCAAACCAACTCAGTTATGAAGACATCAACTCCAATGGAGTTGTATCCTAAGATTTTCTAGTATTTTATTTGATTTCCAAATTACCAATATCTTTATTAACATAGCTATATGTACAACTTGTAAGCCTTATAGAATTGGGAAATAATATATGGAACTATACATTTTGGTGCATGTATAAGCACAATCAACAACCATATTGATATATGGTCATTGTTTAACGATGAACATACAAATGCAAGAAAACTGATGCCGACGAACGCTCCCCTACACAACCCGTAGGTCAAAAGGTCCACGTCAGCACAAGATCTGTCCTTTTTCTACTGGCTTGAAGAAATCTATACGGCTCTTCTATTTCCCTATCGGGAAATCTACACCCACAACAACTCTCACACAATCTCCTATTTCCACTTGGGAGATCAGACTTCGCTACTTTGCGAGTCTAGTGGTCGAGCGTTGGTTTCACGAATCCCTGAAACCTGACAACAAGTCAATGCTGACATTTCCTTTACCTTTCGGGACTTTATCTATCACGAATTCGGTGCTCGTGATTTCAAGGGACTTTCTTTCCTGATTAGCCAAACTCTGATGCACACTCACGAGTTTGACTATTCAATGCCCCGTCACATCTGTCGGGATTTTAGACTTCACGAGGTCACGAATCCAAATTCCAATGTTTCGGAACTTCACTTCACGAAACTCTGAAACTTCATGCCACCTGTCCACTCGCTGACTCCTCCGTGGCCCCACACGATTCTCTTCATGATTTGTTGTGCTCGGATCTTTGAAATGGATGATCACGTGACACGCGTCCTCCCACAACCGAACAACTCAGATCAATCTCGCTAACTCAAGGTTTCCGATATCAAACGACCAAACTCATGTCCTCGATATCCCCGATATCCCGAATGCCGATATCCCGATTTACTTCTCTCGTCGGGATTTTCAACCTCATCTATTCACGAAGGCTTAACCCTCATGCCATTCTCGATAGATTGAACGAATGTCGGGTTATCCGCTCCAAATCTGACGGCTCATGTCTTGTCTATCCTGGGCGCTTCGTCCGTGCTGCCTTCTAGACGTAATGACCTTTCGATGATCCAGAATCTATCAGCTGAACCGACGACTAATATTGCTCCTCTCGAGCTTCTGCACGTCCTTCTTGGACTTGGAAGAATTTCGGGTATTCCAAAGACTTCAACCTTTTTCCTGTCCCTTCTTCTCTGCAAACTCTTCAACTTAGAGCTTCATCGCACGCATAAAAACACTGACCCTTTTGAGCTTTGGGTACACTAAACCCGACAAAGAGTTCTATAGCTCCTTCACTCCTTGCAGTTACGACCTTGTGCATAAAATCACTCACCCTCCTGAGCTTATCTTTTCCTTTGAACCCTCAAAGGGTTCTTCAACTTCTTCCCTTTGCAGAGTATTTACATGCACACAAAGGGTGCTATCTACCTGAGTTTTCCTATAGCTTCGACCTCCCAGGAAACTTGGTTCTTCTTTCCTTTCTCCCTTAGATGGAGAACTTAGATGCCCTCCTAGCTATCCTTCACTCAAGCAACCTCTTGCTGAGCCTATCAGAGTGTTCAACAACCTTGTGAAGATCTCTCAGTGGACTCTTCCTTCGAAATACAGAACTCAAAGAGTTCTCTTCTCCTTGAGCCTACCTGTACAATGTCTCAATGCCCTACTGACAGAGTATCTTCTCACAGAATGTCCAGCGGTTCTGTTCTCCTTCTGTGCACTCCATGCACCCGCTCAATGCCCTTCTGGCAGAGCTTCACAAAATCCTTAGTGATTCTGTTTCTTTAGTGAACTTCTTAGCAAAAGTCTTCCTTTGTGCACTCCTTGCACTGGCTCTATGCCCACCTGGCAGAGCTTCATATAACTCCTCAGAGCCTCTATTTGCATGGAATGGTTTGAGTATCTAAGAATAATATTCCCATAATTTGTTAAGAATAATAGGATGGATATCCTCCCCAAAATTGGTCCTTGCACTTTGTATAACAAAATAACAAGGACGACACTAGTAGCAAAATTGTTTAAAAAAAGTTCAAGTATTTATACTTGGCCAGTTAAAAGAAGTTGCCTCAAATCAAATATTTTGAAAGGGATGATTTCAAATCATAGGCCAATCAACCTAAAGAGAAAGGGGCAACCCCCTCCAACAAAACACCTCTTTAAGTTTGAAAATATGTGGATATCACATCCAAATATCAATGAAATCATTAAGTAATGGTGGACAGAAGGGCATCCAAGGCAAGGATCCAAGATGTTTACTCTAACCAAAACTTTAAACTTTAATTTTTGAAAATGCATGATATATTGCATTATGAATCAAGATGCATGTACACAAATATTATTACATCCGAAAGCCAAAAATCACCCATACATAAGTTGTTTCCTATATAATCATATCTTCTTTGGCCCCAGCTTGAAGGTTGTTTACATCTTTTCTCGAAACGACCTTCCTGAATGATTTCTAAATAACTAATTTTGATCTAAATATATAAATTTCTTCCAAATTGAACGAAGTCATCAACTCATGAAAAGTTGCCCGAAAAACTCATTTCATTTAAAGAAAAAAATGTGTCAGAGGAATCACAACCCATATAGACCCTCCACCCTATCAAAGATGAAATATAATGACCAATGTTAAATTGTATGCAAGTAAAATTTAAGTGAAATAATTAGGTAAAAAACTTAATGTAAATGTAACTCGAGCTAGCTACGGTAAATAGGATGAAATGGTAATAAATTCAATCATGTGTTAGGATGTGCAATCATACACTAAGGTATTTATGACATTGTGTGAATGATGTATATAATGCATCCTTCTGTAGTGAAATAATAACCCACATCATGCATTTCCTCTCTCCAAGTTTATTTTGTAGGTGGGTATAAAAGAAAGTGACCAAAGTCAGAGAACAACATCCGAGAAAGAGACCACATGTCATAGACCAAAGGGGAGATCACATACATAGGATACCACATGTAGTAGACCAAGGACGAAACCGCATACATAGAAAACCAAGAAGGTCAAGTAAAACAAAGGAGAGCAGAACTGTAAGACCTTGGAGGAAAGGGGAGGAAAGTGTAGACAAAGTAAATAGATTTCCAAAAATTAGAACATCATAAGTGAATCTTTATTTTCAAAAATAAAGTGGGGGTGAAATAGAGGTTTTTCCATTTTCCTAAACTATAACTTGGAAAAAAAAATGGATGAGTTGTTGTTGAGAGGAATCAATATTTAGCAATCATGTCAAATTGCAAAGATAATGCATCTTGCATGAGGCCCCAAGGGATTGTGGACTACACAACCCGCATAGAATGCCCAACAACCCACAAAAGGGAGAAATGTAGGAGCACACCAAAAGATTCAAAGCCAAAGCTATAAGATCAAATGCTCAAACACAAGCAGAGATCCACACAAAAACCACAAGATCCATCCTTGAGCCTTGTTAGCCTCAAGCTAACAAGAATTCAACCAATTACTCTTCTCACTCCATACATAGTCTATGCAAAGAACATGAACCAAGCGATAATAATTAAACCTCAATGCAACTAGCATAACAACATATCCCTTGACTACTTTAGCTAATATTTATTCTACGTCATGACTAAAAACAAATAAATATAAATAATAAAAAATAACATTAAAAAAAAACCTCTGAAATATTAGAATAAAACATATATGAAAAGAGGATGATAGGTGAACATTTATATGCTTGGATTAATGTGTCCAACATTCCCTTAACATTCTACTTACTTTGACAACCTCTTCCTAGTTATAAGACGTAAGTTAGGTATGAGCTATTTGTTACCTCTTTATTCCCTTTTATTTTAATGGTATCCATATTTTTTATTGATCAAATGAGGAATTACCTCGTAAATGATGCTATTAGACACAAAATCAATCCTAAGGCCAACTAAGGAGAAAAGACAACACACACTAATTAATCTATGAGTCAAGCATGCAAACAAACCTTCTCACAAAGAAGCACTTGTTGGTGATGGAATCCAACATCGCAGGCTTGATGTACAAAGGGGATGAATTTCGGTGGGTGGGAAAGTTATAATGATAATCTGCTTAATGAACTAACGCCCTGGTACAAGTTACCTCATCGAGCAGTAGGAAAACCTCCAAGGAGTTCGAGTGAGTCTAGCCAACGTCGATCCCAGGTACAACACCACCTTCCCTGTGCTGTCACCTTGGGTAGGAAGTCTAAAATATTATGGCCTCTATGGTACCACCTACTATACCAAAGCAGAGGGGGGACAGTCTAAAATTGACACCAAGACCAACAAACCAAGGTTGATTACTCTGTTGGCTCCAATGCGACCTCGTGCTTGACCCTTATGTTAGAAGCGCTTCCCAAAGTCAGTGATATAGGAACTGGATTTCACTCCCTAACTCAAAGCTTTATGTTTGTTTAGTAGCTTTGGAAAGTTATTCTCACAATCCTATTCCAAATCTCTACACCTAAGCTAAGATGGGTTATAAGAGCCCTAGAAAAGTTGCTAGATAAAGTTTAATTAGCGCTTGATTTTTGGTTATTGTTACTCAAAGGGGTGGTCGTGAAACTGATGGCATTTCGACTCGACTCTTTAAACCATGTAAGGGGAAACTGAAATGCAAGAATTTCAACTTTGACGAAAACTAGCTATGGGAAGGAGCAAGCAGTTTTAAGCAAAGAAATAATTTCTTGATAGATTCTATGTGTTCACTACTAATGAAAAAATGTATGAGGTAATTATCCATATAAATGGAAGCAAAATGACTCAAATTTAAAAAATATCATGCAAATGTCATAGTTCACTTAGTACACCTATAAAACATTTAATAAAAGGTCATCATTTCTAACATAGTGTTGACGGGTGAAAATGACTGTCCGTCAATTGGAAGAACGAGTCCGGTCCGGGGTTGTCTAATTAACCCAAGCCGTTTGGTATGATTCATTCTGTCAGGTTTAATGTCTCTGTTGGCCAATCTAAAGTCCTAAAAGAAACAAACAAATAAATAAAGGAATGAAATAACTAACTAATTACTAATCAATGATATATATATATATATATATATATAACTATTTTAAATAATATTTACACAACAAATCTGTTTCTCTAATTTATGTGCATGTTATACAATTTGTGAGTTTTAATCTGAACTCACGAAAATCTATGAAAAGATGGTTTTTTTGATAAAAATAGATAAAGAAAACAAAATAAACTATTTCTTTTCTTTTTTTCTTTTTTATCTCTATGTATCTGTAACATTAAATATCAAAATACTATGGAACACGAATATGTAGACGGTGAAAACCAGACCACATATAAGAGTTTCGAAAACAAACAAACAAACAAAAGAAACAAACTAACCTATTAATGAGTTGATGAGCATGCATCTGACGTCTTTATGATCATGAATCGTCCATCCAGTCTGTCCACGAGATAAATATGCAGTGAACCTTTACGTTGTTTGGAATAAATGCCAAACAGTATATTGACTATTGAATTTTAATGATAGAACGATAGGATGCAAATAATAACTATGATATTTGTGACTGCAAGCAATTACACATAAGATAAATCTAACAATAACAACCTGCTTTTAATCATTCAACAAGATTAAGATAAACCTTATCATTTGAATTGAACGATCAATCACTATTTTCATATAGCTGAAGCATAAAATTGTGGACTGTATGAAAGAAATTATCTTGACGACATAATAATTTGTGAAGACAAAAGCTATCAAAAATTATCGAATTATAAAGATAAACAAACCATAGACAACAACAATATTTACAAATAGCTAAAGAAGAAATGTAAACATATGTTCTATCCAAATTCGTGTATAAGTTGTCCACCTTCAACCCCAGGCCAAAATGTATTGATTACAAAAATAATGAGTTTTTAAAAGCCTTCAGATTGGTAACTGTCTTATCTTTTGTGATAAGATACAATTATCTATTGATTACAAAAAAGGGGGAATACAACCACCCCAGATCATACTAAATATTCAAGAGCTAAAAAAAGTTTATTATTGTTTATACAAAATGGATCATAGATATGGCTAACAAGCCCAAAAAATATTTTAGATCACTTGGTCACCATGAAATCCTACATATCCTCTAACTATAAAATCACATCATATCAGATGTTCTCATAATTTATTATTGTTGTTGCAGTATCGACATTTTTTAATATCACATTCCATTTAGTTTTCATACGTTTCCCTTGACTTTGAATGACAGAGTCGAGCCTACGATTTTCATTTGTTAAGGCATCAACATGATTAGTAAGAGCTTTAATCTACGACTGCAAAATAGGTATATCGGTGTAGTACTTGTCAATTCAGAATAGGCAAGCCTCAAATTGTGACTATGCGATGGTCCCTTGGGAATAACCACGGTTGTGAACCAGAACGTCCCCAACATGGACTGTAGATTTGTTACCCAACTTAATACCAGGAAACCCTTCACTATGTTTCAAACAAGGAGGTAGATTATCTATGAAGTTGTAAGACTGATCGAGGCCTGGTTGAAAAGAAAGAGGGTCTTCTTCAGCAAGAAATCTATCAATCTCGGAATCCGAACTCTCATGGATCTCGATCATCTTGATCAATCTCACATGAGGGTTTGTTTTGTTTCGCAGGTTCCTCGAAATCAACCTTCTAGCTCTCTTATTCTTAAAACCCAAATCAACATCACCTTTAGATGCCTTACCTATAGGTCTGTATGAATTTTTGATAGAGTCATTAGGCTGTGCACCTTGCTCATGGGCCTTCTCAACAACTTTTGGGTCGGGTAAAGGCTTACTGTAGGTGGCCATAACACAGGTCTGGGTAGGTGAGGGGGACATTGTAGGATAGACTAAGGTTTCCTCAATCACAGGCTTGTCAACCTCTTCAGCATTGGGGTTAGCGAAACCATTTCTGGTTAAAAATGAATCCCAATCATCGTTCTACAACTTCAATTGGTGTGCAAGCATAATTTTTATTAAACCGTGGTGAAAAAGGCTCAAATCCAAGTGTCTATTTTTGTACCTCTTATCCATTTTGTACAGGCTCCTCCATAGATAATAAGGCATGTTTAAAGGAAACCCTATGAAATTCATGAGCAGACGTAGGTGATAAAGAAACACAAACCTGAAACGGCCTTCACATGTGACAAATTGTTTCAACACTACAAGGAGACCATGCCATCAGGTTTTCAGTAAGGAGACTGACATACCTTTGTCACAACCATTGATCTTCCGAGATGTAAAGAAGAGACTCCATGGAACCTATTCTACCTTAGCATTCTTGAACCACTTCTTCCCACTCACAGGGTGTCCTGTTGCTTGGCTTAAAACGTCCTCTGTGACTTCGAGTTGAATGTCCCCCACCTTATCTCTACATCCATCAAATGAGAAGGCAAATTATTGAGCAGTCTGTAGGTTGAAACCCTATAATTTTTCAAGGAAAACAAGCCAACCGTGACCCTCGAGATCCTCCCTAGCATCATCACATAGGAGCAAGGTCTGAGTGCCATTAGGTTCGACTCTAACAACCGGGGCCATGGTGAATCAACAGGCAGTCACCCAAACACAGTGCATATGGAGGTTTTGTAAGAGTAGACCAGAGTTATACTCCAAGCCCGAAAATCATCAACAGTCTATGGTGTATGAGCAAAAAATTCATAACGAGAAGAGAGGCATTGTTTGAAATGAATGTGAGGGGTGTTGCAAAGGCCAAGATCAAGCTTCGAAGTGATGGGCTGACTGTAATTGTATTGCCACCTCTCATATAGTACAGGCTAGGACCAAAGCATTAAAATAAAATGAGTGCGCAACATAATGGGTTCAATCGTAAGGTTTGGGAGAGGGAAACTTGTAAACCAAGACCTGTGATGAGGGAACTTATGATCAAGAGCCACACTAAAACCATATCAATGCTCAAATTAAAAGGTCCTTTGTTGATAAAAATAGCAATCCATAAGCATGCTTGACATTCAAGGAGTCAAAACAAAGAGAATAATCTTCATAGCAAGGAACAAGGCTTCATTAATAAAAGTTGTAGAGACATTTTGCCTTTCATAAACTTCTCAAATAGAGTGGTAATACAGCCATAAGTTTTAATGCTTCATTTTTATGCTTTCAGTCATGAACGAAGCATGAAAACAAAGACAATGGGGAAAACCGAAAACTTACAATTGTCATTTTGAAAATTTCTTATGAAGAAAAGAAAAATGTACGACCCCAATTAGGCAACTACATAGATCGTTATTTGATATAAAAATTTAAAAACATGTTGGGCTGCCAACAATGGCAACATGCTGGGAGAAGCAGTTATCTTTGTAATACTGACAAGTTCAGGTTAGAAAAATTTGAAAGATTTCAAATCAAAGAACAACTCAAAGGTTATTTGAGAATATTTGATAATCATGACATGGTTCATCTTAAGATATATTTTGTTAAAAAGAATGAAATATGGTGACAAACTTCACAAAAGAAAGCCACGACATTTAAGTTAATGTCTCCAATACTATTGATAGGGCCACTGCTGCCAGCAGGCGTCCATAGCCTTGACATGGATGTCAATTAACCCACTCTGACGTCTGTATCCTGTCCAAGAAATTTCAAATCAGAATGAAGGATGCTTGTGGCCAAAAACAAGATTTATACCTGAGAATTTTCTTCTACCTGACATTGCTTCGCTACCAGCGGGCCTGTTCAGTACCCCGACGAAGTTGTCTTAGCATCATGCATGCATTTACCCTCTGCCAGCAGACTTGTTCAGTATCCATATGGGTTTACAAACACTTCCCACAACTCTTTGAGAAATTATTCATAATCTGAGATAGTTTTAAAGATATTCAACAGAGCGGGGTGACGCTGAAAATCTCAATTTTTACACAACATAATATTTTCCAGGCCTTTAAATTTTTCTTGCTAACCTTCATCAAGATATGAAAATAGTTCATTAATAAAACTAATTTTCGAGCACAGGGAGACATCGTTGAGTTTCTTTTCTTAAGAGAAGGGACAATGTAAAGAGATTTTTTACAGACAATCGTGATTACTCTCAAATGCAAATTGAAACTGAAAAATCGACTTTCAAACAAAATACCATCTTTAACTAGACTATTTTTTCAGAAAAACACAGCAATTGATACTTTGACAACCCTTGACAGTTGTCTCGAGATGAAGCATTATGTTTTCTTCTTCTGAACTAGACTGTAATACAGGCATGTTTGACTCAAAAAGGCCAATAAACAAAAATTAAAATTAAAAACAAACTAGAAAAGAAAAATGGAAAGCAAGGAAATCAAAACAAAAAAATATGTACAAAAGGTGTATTAGAGAGTTTTCAGGTGAAATACCTTTTGAGAGCTTGGTCGTTCACTAGGAAGGTGTTTGGCTATCCCTCTAAATTCTGCAGGCGGAAAGAACTGGGACCTAGTTTTTCAGCAATTAGGAATGGTCCCAACCACAGGTTTTGGGACTTAGTATGTTCGCCTTTCCCCTCATGAGGTTTGTCCCACTTAAGGACAAGATTTCCTACCTCAAAATTCCTGTCTGAGGCAGAATTGGAATCGAACCAACTTTTGACAATAAGTTGATGTTGATCCATTTTTTGTTTTGCTTGAGCCCTTACCTCTTCTAACTTTAGCAAAGCCTTAATTTGACTTTATAGAGGAGGATAGTCTTATTCCTGAACCTTCTGCGATAACTGTAGATATGGAAGAACAACATGCGGTGGAAGAATTGCTTCCCTACCGTAAACAAGGAAAAAGGGGGAATTACCAACAACAATTTTCGGAGTTACCCTATTAGCCCAGATTGCAATGAATAGTGCATTATGCCAGTTTTTGTGGTTTTTGGAGACCGTCCTCTTGATGATCTTAATCAGTTTTTTATTTTTCGATTCTGCCAGACCATTTCCTTAGGGGTAATAGCTGGCATAATGCTTTAGTTTTATTCCTTTTTCTAAAGAAAAATCACTCATTTCAAGAGATGAAAAATAGGAAGCATTATCAAACACTAGACATTCAGGAATATCGAAATGAGTGATAATGTTTGAATTAAGGAAGGATATCACTTGACTGGTGTTTACCACTTTTAATGGTGCAGCCTCGGACCATATGGTGAAATAGTCTGTCGTTGTAATGATGTATTTATGCTACTGCAAGGAGGTAGGGTTAATTGGGCCTATAATGTCAAGGCCCCATTGCTGAAAAGGGAAATCCACCGAGACAGGTTGCAGTGGGAATGCTGACCTTTGTACTCATCCAGAAGCCTTTTGATAGATTACACACTTGCGGCATAATGCATGGGCATATTTGAAAAGGGTGGGCCAGTAATACCCGACCCTTAATACTTTGTGGACAGTGGTGTCTCCACCGAAATTCCCACCAACTTCCCCTGCATGTAATTCTTATAAGACTTTATCTGCTTCATGTCTTTCCAGACAACGCATAAGTATTCCATCAAAATTTTGGCGAAACAAAATACCATTCACTAGATGGAAAGGTGCAGATTTTAATCTCAGCACTCTCCTCTTTTTTGGATCAATGTGATAGGGAGTTGATCCGTGTATTAGATAAAACTTGATGTCATCATACCAAGGACTTGTAGGATTTTGTACACAACAGATTTGATTTTGATTATGTTGATCTTCAATTAACATATCAGTTTGATTATGTTGTTCTATAGCTGAATCAAAAACTAATTTACATAAACCTTGGCTTCTAACAATTTGTGCTGGAGTGATCTCGAGGTCATATTCTTGTAAGGATGTGACCCAGTTTGCCCATTTCTCACCCAGTTCTTTATATACTAACAAAATGCTGACAACAGGGTAACGCACAATGACTTTCATCCTAGATTTCAGTAGATAAGATCGAAAATGTTTTACTACTTTAAAAACAATGTAAGCTTGTTGATCTACTACTGGGCAATTAAGCTCTGCTCCCTTAAAGATTGAGCTCATAAAGGCAATAGGAACTTCGTTGTTTTCAACATTATTTTGGGTTAGCACAGCGGCATAAGACCGATCAGAGGCAAATGTGTAGAGAGTGAAATCTTGTGAAAAGTCAGGGCTCATTAAGGATGGGGCCTCCACTATGGCCTTTTTTATGGAGTCAAAAGATTGAATTTCTAGAGGTCCCCAATGGTATTGCACATCCTTTTTTATTAATTTTTGCAATGTCTTGACCATTTCTAAAAAACTCGAGACAAACCTTCTAACAAAATTTATCTAACCTAAAAAAGATAATTGAGTCCTTTCAGGGTCAATGATCATCCCTTCATTAGATAGGATGAATCCAAGCAGCTTGCCTTGTTCCACTACAAAGACAAATTTTTTAGGATTTAGAGAGATGCCGTATTTACGACATCGTTGTAGAATAGATCTTAGATGAGCTAAATGATCTCCTTTATTCTTTGAGAAGATAGTGACATCATCTAGATAGAATACTACATATTGATTGATTAGACCGCGAAAAGCAATATCCATCGCTCTCTGGAAAGTGGCACGGGCATTTATAAGCCCAAAGGGAATCTTTCTATAGGCATAGGTACCCCATGGAGTACAGAAAGTGGTTTTCAACTATTCTGGTGGAGACATTAGGACATGGTTATACCCTGAAAAACCATCTAACAGTGACAATATTTTAGAACCAGATACCTGTTGAAGAATCTGTTCCATGGGAGGAACATGGTAGTTGTCTTTATCATATGCTCCGTTTAAATTTTGGAAATCGACACATAGTCGTATTTCGCCACTTTTCTTCCTTACAAGGACAAGATTAGAGACCCACTGTGTATGTCTTATTGAGAATATTATCTTAGCATTCAAAAGTTTGTTCAGTTCTTTCTTGACTGTTGGTTCAAGTTTTGGGTGCATCTTTCTTAACTTTTGTTGAAAAGGTTGAGTCTAGGGTTTCATGGGAATAATGTGTTGTATGATGTCAGGATCGAAGGTTTTTAGATCATCATATGTTCAAGAAAAGACATCCTTAAATTACTTAAACAACTTAATAAAGGTCGACTTTTCTTGCTCAGAACATCCCATTCCCAAATTGATGCATTGTGGATTATATTTAGTTCCCAAATTTACCTTTTCATGGGTCAAGGAAGAACTATTTGTTTTACAATTTACTAATTTTCTGAATTTATCATGCAAATCATAAAAAAATTCTAATCTTACCACAGATTTTGGGATAGAATTTACCAGATCCGATGTTGATTCAGGAGATCTTGGGTCCGATATTACTGTAAAATTGTGGAGGTCTTCGTCATGGCCGCCTTCATCAGTAATTGCACCTTGGAAAATATCTTCCATGTGCAGGAAACTGATAATCTATTGATGATCATCGAAAACTCTCCAATTAGTGATGTTGTCCGGGATGGATGGTCTAAATAACAACTCAATGGAAAATGCATTTGGATAAAGGCCTTTTGGGGGAAAAAGTTTAGAAGCAACATTAGCCAATAAGTTAGCCTTAGAATTATTCAATCTTGGAATAGAATTAATGTTAAACGCAGAAAATTTGTTCATTAGATTCCATACCTCAGCTTGATAACTTTTCAGGTGTGGAGATAGGCAATGAATGGAGTTTTTCACCTGTCTGACCACAATTTTTGAATCGTTGAAAACCATTAAATTCTAAACTCTTAAGTCTAGTGCCTTTCTGATACCTTGCAAAAGTGCCTTGCATTCAGCCGTATTGTTCGTGCATTCAAATTCTAATCGGCAAGCGATCAAAGTTTTGTTACCTACTAGGTCAATGAGCACACATCCTGCACCGACTCCTTCTTTAGATTTAGATCCATCAAAGTAAAGAGACCAGATATGATTCTCATCAGCTGTATGTGACCCCTTAGAGAGAATTGTTGATTGTGTGCATGTCATGAGTTCAGACTGTTGTTCTAGGTCAGTAATGGTAGAAGTTTTAGCCACGAAGTTGCCGAAAAAGGTGTTCATCCCTTGCATTTCGGGAGAATTGGTGGAAGTAGTGAATGGTTCATTAGGATCATTTAAATTAGTTACCGTAATCTTGAGGTAATGCTCACGATTTATCTTGATTCTGTTAGGCTTTCCATTCTCTGGCAGCCACAAATGAGACCAATCTCTCGCAAAGTAACCATGCAGCTATTCGTACCAATCCCTACTTAAAAATAAGCCATATACTTCAGGGATATCAACGAAAATAATATCAATAATCTGATAGACTTTAGGATTAGATGATAATCTGATAAGGACATTTTTTAATTCTCCTATTACCTTAACACTGGTCCAATCAAGATGAATAATTTTCAGACTGGAAGGTTGAACTTCAACATTGATTTTTTGGCAGACAGACCAAGGCATTACGTTTGACAATGCACCAGAATCTACCATACAATTATGTACATTCCTATTGAAAATTTCAAAAGTCAACAAAAAGGGTGGGATATTTCTGCAAATATTAACCACAGAAGTTTGTTGGTTTTTAGTCATAGCCCCTGGAAGTATTTTATCAACATTTGTTACGCTTTTTACAGCAAGATCTCTTTTATCAGAGGATTCTAGTGTCGTTTTAGCAGACACCTTTTGAGGTGTTTTAGGGCTGTTTTAGCAGACACCTTTGCTTGAAGAAGCTTCTTCTGTTGATCTCCTTAAATCTATAACCTGATTTGACAACTTCTGAACGACCTTGTGTAAACTTTCCAGATCTGAACTATCTGATTGAGTTTTGGTTTGGGGAGGTTGTTATCCACAAATTTGGTCATCGTGATAATGTCATGGTGATGTTATGATGATAGCAAATCAAGCTCCTCATTAAGGACTCCTTCCTAAGAAAGGTTGCACTTATTCATTTCCAAAAAATCATGTTTTGAGGACTGTTCATAGGCTGCATATTACTCCCCTGCGAGAATCCTAAATTCCCGCAGGCTGCATTCAGTCAGAGTGCGAACTTCTCGCACGGTGATAAAGGTCAGGGTGTGAACATGCTTCCAAAGAAGGAAAATAGATGAGTTCTCGATTCTTCTAGAAGGAATCTTCTAGAATGATGAGTTGGTGTTCGAATGGTTGTTCATAAGCTGGCATTCCAGATTTATTGGGATCATTCTTATCCTAGCAAATAACCTATTCTCTCCTATAAATTGATGAGAATACTCATGGAAAGGGTTAAGTTGGCAAACTAGAGAAAGCTATTGAGAATTGGTGCATTATTGTATGGAGAATTGATGCTGCAGCAGATAGAGATAACAACAAGGTCATCACAAGTAGTGGATGTTCTTCATGCATGAGCAAGTGTGTGTGTCAAAGCTAGAAGCCATTGAAAGGAGATCTATGACATCAAGGCTCAGGTTGTATATTTCTCCTTCAGTTAATTCAATACATGAATATGTCCCTTTCCCATAATGATGATGTCATCTTATTACATGATTCCTTGATCACATGTATAGACTAGGTAATTGAATATATTAATGTCTTTGTTGTGATTGGTTTGTGTTGTTGTGATTGGACGGCACAAGAGCATTGGAGCAGAGCGAGGAACAACAAAGATTAAAGGAGAGCTTGCATAAGGTATGTACACCATCCTTTTCTCTTAGTCCATTCAATACTTTAGATCTAGGGAAAGAGTAGTATTCTGTCACGTTTTGTTCCAGATCCAGGTGGATCTGGGGAGATTGGTCTGTGTCCGCACTAACGAATTTATCCTTAAACAAAATTGGCGACTCCACTGGGGAACATCCCTTTTGTATTTTTGGTGTCTGTATTTTTTGTGGCCATTTTCTCTCATTGCCTTTTTCTTCTGATTTGTAAATCCTTGAGTCCTCAGGATACCCTGAGTGACCTTCTGGGTTGGAGAGTCAGTTTACTTTTTTCTTGATTTTTCAAAATTTTCATTAGTTTCAGGGATTCCCACAATGTTCCCTTTATTGATCCAGGTGGATATCGGGGGCCACCCACCTTTTCCAAATGGCTCAAAACAATTTTCTGGCCATTTTGGCAATTTACTATTTTTACCAGGTTTTCACTTCCGGGGCCATTTTGAGGGCCTAAATGAAGTTTTTTCGAGATCGAGGTTCTCAATGATAGCCGAATGCATGATTGAGCCCCCAAAATGAATCTCCTCAACGATACCTTTCCAACAAGCTATCACACGCCTAAA
>CBVK0103791357.1:0-12015 GCA_900067695.1 Picea abies | reverse complement strand
CTCCGTTATCAATCTGCGTGTTATGGTTTGCTGTCTATTATTTCATTTTAGATCTGCATATATGTATATGGCTGTCATAATTCCTCTTCTTTCCTCATTCTTTCATTAAGTTTCTCAAATGGTTAATTAACACATGCAAAATTAAAACTCAACCATAGTCATTAAAAGTTCCTACGGATCATTCAATAGGTCATCTTGTATCAACTTCAACAAAATCATCTACATGTGACCCAAAAGTAGAGCACCTTAGTAGTCGTTAGACTCATTGGCGGTTATTTCACATCCAACAAGGCTGAGCATCATTGGGACGTGATTGGATGATCCTTGCCACTGTTCAACTTTTGAACATCTTTCACAGTGTCAGGTTGTGATCGTACCTTAGAACCCATTGACATTATTGGTGGTGTTCCTTCACACTTCACATGTGTTTTCATTATTGACATCTGATGAAGTGACTTTCTCCCTTATTTCGACATCGACACATTTACCACGAGGAGGAGTGTACATTATCGGGTGGTAGCAGGTAGTAGATTTAGTTGAGACCCCTTGGTTTTCATATTTCAGTGGGAGGATTATATATTTTGACTCCATGGTCCATTGGACAAGCTTTGGTATTGTAGGTCATATTACAAGTTGTTCTTCATCATCTTACAAGGCCTTTGTATCCTTCCACATAGTTACAAGGGTATTTTGGTACACATTCCTCAACTCATAGGGAATTAGTTTGATTATATATATGGACACAAAGATTCTTATGGTTCTCGACATCCCATAGGTGAATCCTGTCCCCTTGAGTCACCATTGTTAACCCCTATATTTTCACCCTTGAAAATATTTAGGGTTAAGAGAGAGCATGAAACACTTTGGTTGGCATACTGATATTTTCCATGGTTTTAGCACTTATGTTGGGCAGGAGATTAGCTCACACACAAGGAAGGTACATGATTAGTACATGGTTGCTTACTTCATAGTCACAGTCTACTTGGTTTCCATGCATTTTTTAGAGAGAGATGTATACATACAAGTGTTGCTACTTTTTAGGAGGCACGATTTGAGTGGGTCTCCTAGCAGTTTGGGGCAGTTCAAAGCATACATTATGAGTCCTTGCAGGATTCTAGGCCCGATGACACTTTTTTTTTCGGGCGACATGCAAGAACTTGTTACTTTTGGCAGGTTATGATCTAGGCTCCAGATTCAGATTCTGAGAGTGAAGTATTGATCCTTGAGGCATCTAGAGTCCTTTTTATCTTTTTCCGAATGATGTTACACATATTACTATTTTTAGTAGGTTGAGCATCAGGGCTCGCGTGAGAGTTTTGATTGCATATTCAGATCCCTTGTGAAAAGATGAGATTTATGGGTATGAAGTCAAGGGTATTCAAACGACTTCTAATTTTCGGAAGTATTTATGTGGTAGTTTCATTTCTGTCATCAAGGGTGATTTGGATAGTTTTTATAAAAACAGGACAAGGAATCTATTTTAGGAGGACCCTATTTTTAGAGTTCCTATTTTAGCGGGTCCTATTTTTAGTTTCCTCTATATTTAGCAAGTCCAGTCATCATCCATGCAGTTCCAAGTGGCATCCTTAGAGGTCAACATGTGGCAGTTCTTCAAACAGATGTGGTGTCCACCTAATCTAGGGTGCATGTTCCCAATATTAGGGGGGTCACATGAGTTCACTAGAGTTATCTCCATCATGCTTAAGTCAACTGAACCTCAACTCTCAAGTTGACTTGGGTGCTTTTTCCACTCGCACTTCCACTCATCCTTTCTCTATTAACTCGCCTTATTCTCCCTCATGCAGATAGGTGCATGGATAGTTGACTAGTAGAATGTTTCAATCCACTCCGACTAGTTGTTAGTTGACTTCTCCCATGCATACCATGCACCTCACTTCACCCCTCTTCTCACTCACTTAGCTCGCCATTCACTCATTCATGCGCATTGATAGTTGACTGGTAGCATGTTTCATTCAACTCCAACTAGTTGTTAGTTGACTTCTCCCATGCATACCACGCGCCTCACTTCACCCCTCTTCTCACTCACTTAGCTCACCATTCACCCATTCATGCACATTCAAACTCACACTCACATTTAGTCATCTCACTACTCCTCCCCACATCTAATTAGAGTCTATTCTTACCCCTCTCATGTGTCCCTCTTAACTCCTTGAGATATGTGCTCCCTCTAGCTATATATTGGAGGCTTTCCATGGGTTATTTCGTCGGTTCTTAGCAGGAGCAACATAATGTCTCTCTCATTCTTCTCTCTCTCTTTTCTAGTGGCATGTCATTGATAAAACTAGTCATTGTATCAGTTGTGAGATTATCAACTGTGGCACAACCAACCCTCTTGTAAAGCTAGATCAATAAAGAAGCTTGTGTTTATTGTTCGAAACTTTATTCTTGACGATACTGTTGTGAATTCGCAAATCTGATATTTCATTTCCGAACTATTTACTGTGATGGTATCAATCCTTTGAGTAGTTTTCTTTGATTTTTCTAGTCTATTATCATTGTGCTAACCCTGCAGGTTCCCTCCAAGTGTATTTGATAAAAAATTTCCATTGTTTTGGACCGCTTTACACATTGTCCAAGACAAAAAAACTCACTGATTTTTGAGTTTTCAGACCTTAAATCTACCACAAGGGTGCTTCATTTGTTCCCAGGGAATCCCCCCAGAGGATAGAAAGGCCTAGCCTGAATGAAGAGGGGTTTATCCCATGACATCTGGGGATATTTCTCCTATAATTAGCCAAGTTTTTACAGTTTCCATAACATGTTTATTAGCTCATATTGGAGGGTAGAAATTTTTGCCAACAAGCCCACACTATATTTGGACAGTATAACCATTGGAAGGTAGATTGGGAGATTGTTTTCTCGTTGTAGCACCAATTGTAGTCATAATTTTGCTGCAGCAATGAAACCCTAACCCTCTTGTTGAGGCACCTTAAGTGAAGCACTTGACCTAATTCCTAGATATTCCAGTGTGCCTTAGCCTAGCACACCTCCTGGTACTCTCAGTTATCCAAGGCGTCAAGGTTGAGTTTTTGTTCAAAGTCAAAGGTTGACCAAGTCAAACTCAAAGTCAACGTAGACATGACTTACTCTATGAAGTCAGAACAAAAATTATAAGGGGACTCAAACTTCAGAGCATGGAGGACAAGGATTTACCTCATCCTTGCCAAGAATAAAGTTATAGATATCGTAAAAGGCAAGATCATGGAACCACGGTTTGAAGCAGGAAAAGAGAAGGAACCTCATAACATTGCAACAATGGAGAAGTTCAAGGACAATTACACAAACACTATTAGTATCATAGTGGAATCTGTAAAAGACCACTTGATACCCTACATATCTCATCTTGACTCATAATTATAAGGGGACTCAAACTTTAGAGCATGGAGGACAAGGATTGACCTCATCCTTGCCCAGAATAAAGTTATAGATATCGTAAAAGGCAAGATCATGGAACCACGGTTTGAAGTAGGAAAAGAGAAGGAATCTCATAACATTGCAACAATGGAGAAGTTCAAGGACAATTACACAAACACTATTAGTATCATAGTGGAATCTGTAAAAGACCACTTGATACCCTACATATCTCATCTTGACTCATCTAAGAAGATGTATGATGCCCTAACTAATATTTTCTCATTCAGAAATATTGGACAAGTGATGATTCTGAAGAATGAACTTCATGAGACAAACATGACTAAGGATGAAACTATAGCTTCATACTTTGTGAGGATTTATCAATTGAGATATCAACTATAATCTATTGAAGAAGTTATCCCCAAAAGGAATTTGTGAATATAGCACTCAATGGTATTTCTAGATCATGGGATGCATTTGTTGCAAGCATNNTCAATGGTATTTCTAGATCATGGGATGCATTTGTTGCAAGCATGAATACAAGAAAGGCGTTTCCAATGCTAGAAGAAATTTGGACCTATTGTGCACAAGAAGAGACAAGGTTGAACTCTAAGGGAAAGCCTCAAAAGGAAGAATATTCTCAAGCCTTTGCAACAAAGTTCAATATACATGGAGGTAAGAAAATATATGATTCAAGAAAGAAATCCAAAAGAGATATGTCAAAAGTACAATTTTTTGAATGCCATGATTATGGCCACTACAAAATAAATTGTCCTAAACTAACAAAGAAGAGAAAGGAGAGACACCATGTGTCAACTGCCAAAGATGAAGAACCTTAAAAGAAGGCCAAACATGATGAAGCATATTTCTTCTACTACTCAGCTCTTACAGGATCTATTGAAGATGATATGTGGTTGATCGATAGCAGAGCTTCAAGGCATATGATAGGTGATCGTAAAAATATCTCAAGCATGACTGAAAAGGAAACACCTCATAAAGTGGAGCTTGGAGACAAGAACTCTTATGCAGTCAAGGGAATTGGACAATATACTATCAAGATGGAATCAAGTAACGCTATTAATCTTAGTAATGTTTTTAAATGTTCCTGGTTTGAAAAATAATCTAGTATCTATTTCTTGTTTGGAAGAGAAAGGAGATAGAGTAGCTTTTGTGGATGGAAAAGTCCTTGTATGGTCTAAAGATTCAAAGATAGAAGATGCTAGAGTCATTGGAATTCGTGAAGGAAGATTGTATAAACTCCTAGGTCAGAATACTCAAGCTCTAGTACATGATGAAATCAACCCTAGTGAGTTATGGCATAGAAGGTACTAGAGTCATTGGAATTCATGAAGGAAGATTGTATAAACTCCTAGGTCAGAATATTCAAGCTCTTGTACATGATGAAATAAACCCTAGTGAGTTATGGCATAGAAGGTATGTTCACCTTCATTATCAATTTTTTCCATCTCTAAAACAAATGGTTGTAGGAATACCAGAATTACAATTTTTTCATGAAGTCGTTTGCAGATGATGTGCACTTGGGAAGGATATTAAGAAACCATTCCCAAGTAGTGAGAATAGATCCAAAGAGATATTAGACCTATTACATTCATATGTATGTGGTCCTATGCCATTGAAGTCTCGAAAATGATCTCTTTACTATGTGACATTCATAGATGACTTCTCAAGAAAGACATGGTTATATCTGTTAAAGACTAAGGATGAAGTATCTAACAAATTCCAAGAATTCAAAGTTGAAGTAGAGAATCTAACATATAAGAAGATCAATACTATAAGAACTGATAATGGAGGGGAATACACCTCCAAGGATCTTGCTTCCTTTTGTAAATAAGCTGGGATTAGGAGGGAGATCATTGTCCCTCAAAATCCTCAACAAAATGGTAAGGCTGAAAGAAAGAACATAACTATTGAAGAATCAGTCAAGGAGATGATGAATGATCAAAATTTATCCATGGTCCTATGGGTAGAAGAAACTATGACAATTGTTTGTGTTCAGAACAAAAGTCCACATCATATACTAAAG
Organism: Picea abies; assembly: GCA_900067695.1. Lineage (NCBI taxonomy): Eukaryota > Viridiplantae > Streptophyta > Pinopsida > Pinales > Pinaceae > Picea > Picea abies. Next base: position 6,596 of record CBVK0103791357.1, on the reverse strand, counting down.
AACATGACTCCAGAAGAAGCCTTCTCTGGAAAGAAGTTGTGTGTTGAACACCTAAGAATATTTGGATTCCCTGTATATATTCATGTCCCCAAGGATAAGAGAAAGAAGTTGGAACCTTCATGAAAGAAAGGTATATTCATTGGATATAGTGAATCATCAAAAACATATAGAATCTCTAACATCATGCATGGGTTGGAGTTTACATAAGATGGATGTAAATACCACCTTTCTGAATGGAGTAATTGAGGAAGAGGTATATATAGAGAAACCTCAAGGTTTTTAGGTACACCCAAGAGAAAACCATGTATGCAGATTGAACAAGGCCTTGTATGGACTCAAGCAAGCTCTAAGATATTGGTATGCATGTATTGATATCTATTTGATGAGACTTGGATTTTCAAAGAGTCATGTTGATCCAAACCTCTATTACAAGATTATGAATAATGCACATGTGATTATACTGTTATATGTTGGTGATTTGTTTCTAACAAGTTCAGATCCTCTCATTATTCAGTGTAAGAAGGAGCTAGCCTCATAATTTGAAATGAAGGATCTTGGTCTCATGTACTACTAATTGGGATTAGAAGTATGGAAGAAGCATGGTGAAGTCTTCCTAGGACAAGGGAAGTATGTTGTAAAGTTCCTTCAAAAGTTTGGGATGATGGATTGCAAATCCATGACAACTCCCATGGTAACATATCTAAGGAAGTTGAGAGACTTTAATTCTGATCTAGTAGACTTGTCCCTATACTGACATTTGATTGGCTCATTGATGTATTTAGTAAATACCAGGCTTGAAATTTGCTTTGATGTGAACATGTTGAGCCAATTCCAGTTAGAACCCAAGCATGAGCATTGGAAAACTAAAAAACATATCTTGAGATATCTTTGTGGGACGATAACCTATGGTTTGAGATATGCCTCAAACAATGAAGTACAACTGCATGGATTTACTGATTCAGATTGGGCAGGAAGTGCATATGAAAAAAAGAGTACTTCTGGTATGTGTTTCAGTTTGGTATCTACTATGATATCATGGGCTAGTAGGAAACGTAAGTCTGTTGCACTCAACACTGCAGAAGTAGAGTATATTGCAACTTTTGATGCTTGTACAGAAGCAATGTGGCTATGTAGGATAGTTTCTGGACTGTTTGACCAGGTGTTGGATTCGACCATGATCTATTGTGATAACCAGAGCTGTGTGAATCTCTCAGAGAACCCGATGTTCCATGATAGGTTGAAGCACATTGATATAAAGTACTATTTTCTTCGTGATAAAGTCCAGAGGGGAGAATTGGTTCTCCAATATATCTCCATTGATAAACAAACAACAAATATTTTGACTAAGCCTCTGTCCAAGATAAAGTTTTCATACTTGAGGGACAAGTTGGGGCTCATGGAGATTTCTCCCTTGGTTGAAAGGGAGGAGATGACTTCCTCGATTGGTAGGGAGCTCTGATATGTGGTATCATGGACTATTAGTGAGTTGCGGATCTATATCATGCTAGTACACTTAGAGATGTTCATACAACTTAGATATGATGCTTGCATCATGCTATATATAATCATTCTAGTACAACTCATATATGATATAGATGGTTATATTTGTTAATGATATAGTGGCTCGAGGAGCATCATTCTATTATAGCTTAGAAGTGGACATACAACTCAGATATGATGTATTAACATCATGCTAGTTATGTTCATGCTAGTACAACTTAGAGACGATGCTAGTGAGCCACATCATGCTAGATATGGTTATGCTAGTACAACTTAGAGATGACAATACAACTTAGAGGTGATGCAAATGGCTCGTGTCATGCTAGATATGATCATTCTAGTACAACTTAGATATGATGCATTGGCATCATGCTAGATATTCTCATGCTAGTAAAACTTAGAGATGATCATACAACTTAGAGGTGACATAGTGAGGCACTAATCTACATCATGCGAGTACATATTAGAGGTGGAAATAAAACTTAGAGATGATACATTGGAATCATGCTAGTACAAATTAGAGATGATGTAGATGATATTCCATATCACGCCAATACAACTTAGATATGATTCACAGTATCATACAGGATGATATGATTTGATTGCTGCAGAGACCATATATCTCTGGACAATAGTTGTATGATACTGTGGTGGATGTGCTCCATTGGTAGTGACTGCGTGTCACTGGTTAGTAGCTTCGTGCTGCTAGGAGTGGTTGTGTACCACTGGATAGTAGTTGTGTACTGCTATGGATAGACACAATTGTGTTCTATTGGATGGCATTGCAACAGTTGTATGCTACTATATGATTGCCATGGATACTACCACTAGTGTTGGAGATGATTTCCATCTAGATGGATAGTGATGATGTTTCTCGTGGTTTAATTTGTGTGATCATGAGATAGCTTATGTGGCCATGATGATGCTACCAAAATAATGGTCTATTTGTGCTCAAGACCATTACTGATAATACCTCCCTAGATAGGAGGGAGTGTTGATGTTACAATAGCTATGGGAGGTATTAACCTCCACATGTAACCTTTGACGAGATTAGAATATTTCGAGAAGCTAGAAAAACCATAACGAATGAATAGGAAACCTAGAAGAGAAGTTGGCTCAATAGAATAATTTATATTAAAGTATTATCCTCCAGGAAGAGAAGTCAGCCCAGTTAGTTGACTTGGAGCACTATAAATAGAGGGTGCTTGAGCTCATTTGGACTCACTCTCACTAAAAACCTCATAAGGACTAGTGGTGCGCATGACCGGAGGAGAGCTGCAACTGTTGCAGTAGTGACTTGGTCTTTGGCTTATGGTTTGGTTTATCTTCTTGGTGCACTATCTTTGGAGAGAGGTACTCTACCTTTGTTGGATATTGGTTCTAGTGATTGCTTCCAGAATTATTCTATCTGTCAAGGTAAAGGTGCTCGAGGGTGGTCTTGTTCCTATAGTAGGGTGACAATATAATGATATTGTCTACGGTGAAAATGAACAAACCTATTATTTTAACACCTTCTTTCCTAGTTGTACAAGTTGAGCTCTACTCTTGTCCCAAACTACCATAACCACAAAAAGGGAGTCTCAACATTCATCAAATTGGTTCTTTCGCAATGGTAGTGGTCTTATTGAGGTCTCATTGTTATTCTCTAGTTTCCATCCTCTGGTCATACAATTGGACCTTCTCTTTCAAGCCCTTGTTCTCTTCTTGAAGTTGAGCATTGATGGCATGCAGGTATTCCAACTTGTCTTTGTTTTCTTTACCAATACCGAGTCTATTTTCTCTTCAAAGTGATATTAGTTGTTTCATGGTCAAGGGTTCAACTACTCTGATACCTTATGATTCGTAAATGAGGGACTTATATCCCACACACTTAACTAACATGGATCCTCTGTGGAATTTAGTTCTTGTCTTTGGTCTCAAACTTGTACAAAGATCTCTATTCTTGGAATGGATATAAGGCTTATGTTCTCTATGTAACCTCTGCTTGGAATTTATTGTTTGAATTATTCCTCTATGTAACCTGTACATAAGAAACCAGATGAAAATATAATGGAAAATGAATCTCTATTGTTCAATAGTCCAATCAACATCAAGTCTCTAACTCTGTATGATACCAAGTTATCTTCCTTTAGAATTGATTTTGTGGAATTTATTCAAGATTGCAAGTCTAGGTGCAAACTTCTCTACACCACTACTCAAGAATATTGGTCTCAATGACTTATTGATTGAAACAAGACAATGAATATCTCATGATGTGCTTAAATGATAGCCACACTAGCTATCTACTAATCATCAAAAGTCACACAATAATAATAATTTGTGGAGTTGGCCAACACTTATATGTACATATAAATACATACCACTAACTAATAAATATATATTTACTACATCAATTATGAACAAAGAGTAAACTTATTTCTAAACAAATCTCTCACCACAGAAATCTAAAGGATCAAAGAGTAAACCTATCTAACATGAATGAGGAAAAAAACACTCTGCTCAAAGGCCTCATTTCCCAACACTTCAATCGCAATGCTCAACATTAAAACCAACCAACAATAAGTACAATGTATTTCTCTAATAATGGGAAATAACACATTTCCACTCAAACTTTTAACACAAGGTAAATCTCTCTCTTTCTCTCTCTCTCTCACACACACATTCTTAGCAAATAAATGGAGTGCTAGAAGTGAAGGTTTCATTGGTAAACAAAATATTACAACAATACGTTTTTATACAATGCTTTACACAAGTATTAAAATCTGTACATATATGAAGAGACTTCATCAAAGCATGATGAACATGACAACTACAATGTTGCCAAAATAATTGACCCAATATAGGACCAACAACTTGAGTTACAATATCATATAGCTATGAGGATGAATTCAAAAGTGTTTGAGAATAATACAATTTTAAATAATGCAAATAGGGATTAGCTAAGTTAATCTCATACAATTTAAACCATAATATAAAACAATGAAGGGGTGAATAGTTTTATGACTTATGTTTACCATCCATTCTACTCTCCACTTATTGTATGATTCAACCAACAATAGAAATTCCCAATCCCTACTAAGAAAGCCCTCGTCATACAGTCCAATGTAGCCAACCCAATTGTATGACTCTAGAAAGAGAGAGAGGCAACCTCTTTGGGATGCGTATGACCCTCGTACGGACTCAACCACCAAGAAAACATTGTACCCAAGTTGTTGGGGTGTGTACGACCTCCAAGAATGGTTTACTTGCTGAGTGCAAACTGTAGAAGAGGTGTACAACCTCAATCCACCTTCATCCACTATGTACAACTAAAAGAAAGAGTCAATTATTGTGTATGTCTTCAACAATCACAAGATTTATTGTTCTTCATCAGAATTAGAAACTTAGCTACGTAATTGCAACAACTATTTTATGGTAGCCATTGATCTTCAATTTCAGAGGACATAAAATGGTGGACACAATAAATTTATTGGTGCTCTTCATTTTCTCATGGAGAATGAACCGTGAAGGAAAATTGCAGAACTACCTCTGAGAATGGATTCTTATGTTTGTAACACCCCATTTTGACTTAGGTAGATAAACTGCATCATGACCTATTTAGTATTTATTTTCTTATTATCTATGGAACTCTGTCAAAATGATGGGACTTTATTATATGGACATGTGGACCTAGCTATATGCGAAATTTATGTATAAGTTAATGTTTATGTTATTAATGATGGTCGTTGTGTGATTTACTTACAACTTGCAAGATTAAATGAAAGATTGTGGTATGTGGATACTAGATTAGATGATATGTTGTAACAAATCAATAGGTACCATGCACATGATAAAAAAAACTAGTTGGTTTACATTGTTCATCAATGCGTAACATGGAAATCACATATAGATAGCTATATTATTATGCATAATCTTGTGTTTTGGTAAACTAACCCACAGGTTGAATGGGCTAAGTGATAGCGAGAAAAGTGTGATACTAAAGTGACATAGATGCCATGGACATTGAAAGAGAAATGGTATGCTAGGAAGCATTATTTTATTATTTAATTATTGGTTCAATCCATTGTCATGATATTTGGGAAAGTGTAGGTTTTATAGGAAGCACAGTTGCCCAAACTGATTATTCAATGATAAATATATAAGAACAACAACAACGAAACAATATGGCCGGCCATAAGGTGTTGACCCTAGTTCTATTAGGAGGGGTGGAGGTATTTTCCACCATTTATCCTCTAAAATCTAGAGATGTGGGAGGGTTTTGTTAAGCCACACACCCTTAGGCATGTGATGGTGACTCCCATTTGCTTGATGGGGGAGCTTGGTTGAGATAGTTGACACTTCTTCTTATGGGTTTTAGCTAGGGCTAGGTCAATGTAATTGATGCTCCAACATAGTCCAACAAAGGAAATGATAGGATGTGGAAGATGGAAGTAGGTTATGAAGAAAGGGTGATCCAGTGTAGTTGATAATACCGTTGGGAATTTGAAATAAAACGTTACTGCCTTACTTAGTCCCTTTTGTGGTTTAAATACTTGATTAGTTCAATTATAATGATTTGAATGTACTTTTAAATTCATATTGGATTATTGTGACTTATTTAACAAAGCTGTTGGGTGTTGTGTTTAAATGATTATTGTTTTGCATGATTGGATGAGAGCACATAGTAATTATACATTATATGTGACGACTGCTACCATTAATGCATGCACGAGCTATGTATTAAATCTCTTACACATTGTAGCAGAGCTCTAGTTTAAAAAATAGAGCCTTAAGGGCCTACCTATGACCTTGAACTGTGAAATTCTATAGAAAAATATTGTATGAATCTAATTATACCTTAAAACAACTAATCGGTTGCTTAATATGAGAAAAGAACCCATAAATTTATTTCCTTGTAGAGGTAATTCCTTTTTTTTTATAATGAGAAGGACTTGCAATTGAAACTAAGTTACATACTATAGGGAAGAAAATTCTGCAATTCTACAAGCCAAATAACCTTAAGACACTACCTCGAAGCTTGAGAGGGCTACTTATTCACCCATGAATGCCACCTCTAAAAGGACAAGGAATATAAACAAAAGAAATAATATATATAT
>CBVK0103791335.1:0-11970 GCA_900067695.1 Picea abies | reverse complement strand
TGGCATGGAGGATGCACTAGAAACAGAACCAACAGACCAACCTCCACAACCCCCACCTAAGACGGGGAATAAATTGCAGGATCAAAGCACGGTTTCATCTAGCAGAAGAAGATAAATGCCCAAAATCCACCAGTCATCTACACACTAACAAATGAAAACATGGGTAGGATTGGATACCGACTAAGGGATGTGGCAGAGGAAGTCCTTGAAGAGACCAGAAAGAAATGGGAAGAAATAAAAAATAAGGTGTAGGACCAATGTTTGAGGATACAAGAGTTATTAGAAATAGTCTAATTGGCACCTTCACAAGAATCAGAAACAGCCCATGAAGGCACAACAGAGGAAGCATAGACTATGGTATCAACACAGTTGACAGTCAAGTGTAGAGTAATCAAGATACCAATAGAGACAGTCGGGTTACCCAACCTTGAAGTACAAGAGAAGTTGCAAGGACTAAGTCACATGGACCTAGTCATGTCATAGATTCCCATGGAATTATTACAAGGTTTTCACACAGGGATCACGCAAGAACTAAGTCTTCAAGAAGACACTATAACTAGTGAATTAGAGAAAGCAGAAGTATAGAAGATGGAGCTACAAAATAAATGGTCCACTACAGTATAGGAAACGTGCATAGTAGAGCAATGAGTGGAACTCACAATGAAAGAAAAGAGAAAGGCAGAGGTCAGGGCCAAGAAATCCTTGAAAGAGAAAGAAGAGGTGGAAGAAAAAGTCGACATACCCTTGAAGGAAAAGGACGAAGTTAAACAATTGATAGAGAAAATCCAAGTGATAGTCCAGAAATTATTCAAAGAAGTCCCAGAGGTACTGTTAGCCATCGTGGCCACAGTAGAAGAGAAGGTATCCAAGATAAGCATAGTTTTCAAGGGAATCTAGCACAAGATCACTGAGATGGAACTACATGTAGTAACAGAGAAATCACTAGAAGAAAGGGAGCAAAGGGAAAGGACAACCCAGAAATTGGTGGAAAAGATCAAAATATTGGAACAGGAATGCATAAAGATGTGTGACGAAGGCACACACATGTGGACAAAGCTTACTAACAACCTAGAGTTGCAAGAACTGGAAGAGAAAATAAGGACTACGCAGGAATAGGTGCATAATTCCATTGAGCGCATAAATACCATACTACTAGTAGAAATAATGACACCACTCCTTGCTAACAAAAAACTATACAGTGCAGTGGAACAACTGAAGGAAGAATAGCAGAATATCACATGGAAATTACAACTGTGACAGGATGAAGCCCTTAGGGTACTAGAAGAAATAACTACTCTGCAAATCATTACGAAATTAGCAATTCAAGACACCGAGGAAAAACTTACTAGTTTTATAGCGTAGACGATGGAGGAAATATTGAACAAGGAAGTTGAACTAACAACAGAAGTATAGGGAGTGCAGGACACCCTCCAGAAATTTACTAAGGCATGGAGGAGTGTGACGCAATAGACCTAAGTGGCTTGGGACAAGCCATAAGTGAGTGTTGGGGGCCTATTAGGTAGGAAGTTTTACGGATGGAATAGTGAGAAGAGATAAGACACAAGGAAAAGGCACGGCAAGGGAAAAGTCAGAAGAAGATAAAGAGTATCAAGAAAGAAGAGAGAGGAAAGGGGAGAAGACAGGGGACAGGAAAGAATAGCTAGTGCAACATATGGGAAAACCAGTCAAGCATGAGTTGTATCCATCTCATAATGAGTTGTTTCCAGTTGAGCATGAGTGGTATCCAACTCATTATGAGAAGGAAAAATATCCTGAGCATAATGTATAAAACATGTATAGGATCCACGAGTTGGGATATTGGTGAGGTTGAGAGAGGATGAGAGGGTTTCAGAGTAAACAAAATTGTAAAGAAGTTACATAAGTACAAATAAGTGTATATTGAACATCCATTGTAGCACAGAGCACAAATAAGATCCTTGAATATAATAAATAAGCTGACATTTTTGTGGAAGTATCCCAGAGTTGGGTGAACCACAGTAAATATGTGTATGATTGTATGCTTAGACAAGTTAATTCAAGGCTTTAATGAGAATATTCAGTTATCTTTGATGTTGTTGATGATATAGTAGTTTGAAGTACCCATGAATGTTTGTTTAATACCTAAATGGTATATATGAATGTGTACATGTATAATTAAGTAAATATAGGTATGACAGAGCAGGTATCTAATCTTTCCTTCTCCACTGCGGAATCTTGGTTCATGTAGTCCCCATAAATATATTTCAGGTGAGACTTCACCTGCATGCAAGTGATTCTAAAAGGGTCGGTGTCTATAGGGTTTTCTTGGACTAAGTAACTTAAACCCCGGGTCTTGAACCTAACTATTCATATGTGCCAACAACCTATTTTATGTCCAAAATTGTATGGCAATAACTTGGGTCACCCAAGCTCATCCCTTCATCCATTACTCTTTGAGAATACAATGGCCCCCCATCAGAACCTGAGGCCTCTACAAAAATGTTCCAGTTGAAATAGCGGGGGGGGGGATTCTCATTGATATTGAATTCATTGATGCCCAATTGGACTACAAAATCTTGTTTGGATGAAGCTACATGTAATCCATGAAATTTTTTTCTTCTTATGTATTCCACACCATGATCTGCCCTCACAATGGGAAGATCATGACCATTGACCAATTAAATCACTATGAACCCAATCATTTAGGGAATATAGATAACATTCTCTCTCTCATACAAGCCATCTCCAACCTCTCGCCAGTTTTTGATGTTAGACTGTGAATCTTTCAAGACCCATCACTTATGGGATCTTATCAAGGAATCCCACCTCACCTTCCTCCCACAAATTCAACTCAAGTATGTCTAGTCTCATCGGATGATGTTGATATTGATGAGGAAAACCCCATTGAGTAACACACACCTCATCCCACCTTAAACGCATCTACATCACCACCCATGCAAGAAAAATCGTCAATGACTAGGAAAATACATGTTTGACAAACAATCCCTCAATCCATAACCCAAATATCATTCTTTTACCCACCACCAGGCGTCACATCATATCAGGTCACCGCTACTCTCACTTTGACAAACATGGTGATCACTATGCTAGTATGGTATTTAGAGGCACCATATATGGTACTCGCCCCATCCCTTCCACCTCAACTAGAGGTTTTCCCTACACAATAAATGTTTCAAACACCAACTCTTCCAACCATGCTTAACAATCCATAAGTCACAAACATTGACATTGGATAAATGTAATATTAATATCAGGAAGAGAGAGAGACAAGGTATGAAATTTACTGCAATATCTAGAGTTAAATATTTGAATGGTCTATGATTTCAACCTCCCTTTAACACAAATTTACTGAGTTGTGGGCTAATAAGTAGTTTAAGCTTTCATCCCTTTAAAAAATCTCTTATCCCATAAATTATGGATCCATCTTAACTCTTTAAGTATACTTCTAATTAATATTGTATATGTTATCAACAAACTAAGGTAATTAAATAAATTTAATATGATCATACTAATCTCAGACATATACATATAATCTACAAATTTGGTGTGACCTCCCACAATTGAAACCAAACTAGATCGATATTAACTCCATACCTATCAAGCATCAATATGGATCAAATCTCTCGAGGTGTAAACATTTAACCTTTACTCAAGTTTTGCACTCTAAAAATGGTTTTCACCTCAAGAGATTTGATCCCTCTTGGCACTAGATAAATCTGGAGTTAAAATGGATCCAAGTTAGTTTATTTATGTTTATTATGGTTAAATTCATTGTTTTCTTTTATTTATTATTGTTTTTCATTATTATTTATTATATGTTTCTAATTATTAAATTTTATTTATTAATGTTATTAATATTGTTTGTTTGTGTTTATTTTTAGTTATATAAGTTATTGAAGTTATACACTTACATATTGTAGTTGATTTTTATGATGTTATAAGAACATTTTCTAACTTGATGTGAAAACCACTCCCATTGTTAAATGATAACCTCCCTTCGCTCCCTTTTGGTTCATCCTCGTGGCTTCGGCCTCCAATGGAGGTGTCACCACCTCCCCCTTGTTGATATCACGGCCTTCTCGGCCCTCATTGCCTTTCTCCCAAAAACTCCAAAATAGTAGAAGGCTTCGAGGTTCGAAAATAAACTCGATGAGATCCCTACAGTTTCAGTGCAGTTCAGTTCCAATAATCTCACTCTCAGGCTCGCGGATAATGGCCTAATAGGGAAGTTCATAGGCATATGGTCATCTCCTAAATACATGGCTCTCTGGATCAAAAAAAACTGGAAACCTCTCATCAAAGGCAAGCTCACGCGTGCCTTTTGCGGTAATGGTTTCTATACTTTCTTATTCGAGGAAAATGAATATAGAGATTTGATTTTCAAAAGTGGACCATATTTTATGGTGTCAAGAGGGATTTATCTCAATCGCTAGAATCTACACTTTTTCTCATAGAATGACATCCCCTCCACATATCATGTTTAGGTTCACCTCCCATATCTTCCTCTTCATTGTTAGAATGATGAAACGAACAGAAATATTGGAAATACCCTAGGCAAATATATAGATCAAATAGATACAAAAGAGGGTCTTCAATCCTATGCTCAGATTTATGTTGAATTTTACCTTGAAAAGGGTGTCCCGGAAGTAATAAACCTCACCTTGGATAACTAGTATTACCAGTAGAAGGTTGACTACGATAATTTTCCATTCAAATGAAAGTCTCTTCATGAGTATGGGAACTTTGTGAATAACTTCTCAAAGAATGTTCTATAACCTAACCTTGCAGAAGAAAATGAGAAATGGCAGCAACCAAAGAAAAAAATATAGGTTGGGAAACAAGGAACTTGGAAGACCCATGAGAAAACCCATCTCTCTAAGGGACCTCCCTTCAGTCCAAAATCCTTTGCATCTAGTCATCCCCAGAGCTTCAATCCACCAATGTCATAGAACCAATATGAATCCCTCTCAAATAAAGAAGCAGAGGAGGAACATTCGATGGACTCGACGCCCCATGTAGTCAAACAAGTAATCCCCTCCCCTAAAGAAACTACCTCATCAATCCCCCCTCCTCCAAATATCGAGAATATCCTTCCCTCTTCCCCCAAAGAGGAGGATCTATTCTCAGATTCCTTGAAATATGACTTAGAACAGTCGATCCCCAAATATCACCTGAAAAAATGCATCCGCATAACCAATCTTAAAAGAAGAGAAGTAGCAAAAAATCAGGAAAAGGAACTTGAAAGGTAGAAAACAATGGAAGAAGTGTTAAAAAGGGAATCAAGAAATATTATAAATCAAGGAGGTTATAATTTCACTAAAGGAGGAATTCTGAAATCTATTTCTAAATAATAAAGGCCCTATTCTAGAATTGTAGAGGTATGTGGAATAGAAATAAAATGGACTTAATCACAAGTTTAGTCAAATCATAAAAACCTCAATTTCTCCTTCTCTAGGAAACCAAAAAGAAGGATATTTAGGTCCTTCAATAGTTGGATTAATTTTGGAAAAATGGAAAAGAATCAGTAGTCAACTCTCGAGGAGCATCAAGGTAACTTTGCACAATTTGGGACCCTGGTATTCTTAGATTGGATAGCTATCAGGACTCTCCAAATTGGTTGTTTCCTCATTGGCTCCACCTCACTTCAAGTATGTCTTTTTCAATTCTTAATATTTACATGCCCTGCACTCCACAAGAAAAGCAAATGTGTTGGAACTCCCTTATCAATCTCCTTGATGGAACCTGAAATCTCAAACTCATGGTAGCAGGAGATTTCAATACTACCCTTAGTAGCAAAGAAAAAGTTGGGGGAAATTTGTTTTGATACCTTAATAGAGAACTCATGGAAGACTTTATCTCTCACTTGTATTTGTTGGACATAAAACCCTCTAAAGTAAAATTCACTTGGTCTAACAAAATATTAGGACCAGTACACATTGCAGCCAATCTTGATAAGTTTTTCTCACCGGATCCCAGTTGGAAGACCCTCTCACCCCCTCCTCTTCCATCCTCCATTTGGTTGGCTATGACCATCATGAAATTTCCCTTTTTCTTTCTAACCACAAATATTTTAGACCCATCCCCTTCCACTTTAATCCTCTCTAGGTTTTTGATCCATCCTCCCTAGAAATTATTTCCTCCACTTTGAGTCAATGGTTAGCTATATTTCCCATAGAAATATGGGAAACAAGTTGAAGCTTACCAAAAAAGATCTCAAAATGTGGGCTAAATCTAGACCAAACAACTTGGATAAAGAAAAATATGACTTAATGAAGAAAATGGAAGGAATTCGAGGGAGAATGGAAATAGTGCAACTTCAGATTTATTGGAAGAAGAGAAATTGGCCTTCCAATATTTCCAAAAATTTCCAAAAAGTAAAGAAAAACAATGGAGGCTAACATCCATAAGTCTATGGTTGCAGGAAGGGGACAAAAACACTAAGTTTTTTCATTTCCAAGCTAAAGCTAGGGTATGGAAAAACAAGGTTGTTGAAATCATTAATGATAATGGAGAATAATTTTTTTATTTCAATCAAATTAAAGAAATAGCTTTTGGTAACTTTTAAAATATGTATAAGGAGGACCCTAATGTAAATATTGACTCTTTTGAAAGCACACTGGAGGATATCCCCCCTTTGATCAACCCTAAAGGAAATACCCATCTTTGCAAACCCATATCAAAAAATGAGGTTTGGGGGGTGGTTAAGATTATGAATCCATACAAAGCACCTGGGATGGATGGATTTTCATCTCATTTCTATTAAAAATGTTGGCACGTCATCAAAAATACCTCCTTAGAATGATTCAGTATGTCCATAAATCTACTAAGATTGGGGGAAATACGAACTCCACCTTCCCATCCCTTGTCCCCAAGGAGATGAACCCCTCTTCTTTATCCAGATTCAACCATATCTCCCTTTGAAATGTTTCTCATAAAATCATACCCAAAATCATATCCATCAGACTAAAACCCTTCCTCCCCTCTCTTATCTCTCCCAATCAAGGTAGTTTCATAGAAAAAATATAAACGGTATACAATATTTTGTTACTGCAAGAAGTTATTCATTCCAGTCAGCACAGAGGGGAGAAAGGAATGGATATTAAAATTTATATATCCAATGCTTTTGATATAGTTAGACACAACTTCCTCATGGTGGTGCTCACTATATTTGGCTTCAATGAATTCTTTCTTTTCTGGGTAGCCGATTGCATTTATTTCCCATGGATGGCTCCCTTAGTAAATGGCAGTCCAACTCCTTTCTTCAAAATCACTCGTGGATTGAGGTAGGGTTTCCCCCTCTCCCTCATACTTAACATCATTATGGAATAAGTGCTCATAAAAATACTTGACAAATAAATAAGACAAAAAACCATACCTGGCATCAAAATAGTTCAAGGGGTCAAGAGAATTAACAACTCTCAATTTGTTGATCATAAAATATTTCTGGGAGACACCTCTTCAATTATATCAAGAAGGTTCAAAAGGATTGTGGATGACTATACATCAACTTCATGGGGTCTTATTAATGAAGGAAAAAGTCATATCTATGCCTGGAATGCTCATCCCATCATATTGATGTCCATTGCAAATATTTTAAATTTCCCCTTTGTTGAGAACTTGAAAACTTTCAAATACCTTGGCATTCCTATTTGTTTAAAATTTCTTCCTTTTAATTCTTGGAATCAAATCCTAGAAAAGATAAAAACTAAGTTTCATCAGTGGGGATATTTCTGGATAAATCTAGTTGGAAGAGTGGTGATATCAAATCAGTACTTCATGGCCTCTCGATCTTCAAATTTTCTTCATTGTTGGCCTTTAGTAGGATAAAATCTCCAATATCCCAATAAATTCATATATTTATATAGAAGGGGGAAAGAACTAAATCTAAAAGGTTTCACCTAATTAATTGAAATGTCATCAGAGCTCCAAAAGCTTCTAGCAGTCTTGGAATTAAAGATCCCTCTATCTTCAATATTTATTTGGGCTCCAAAATCCTTTGGAGATTAGTGACAGGTAAAAATGAATGGTGCAAGAAAGTAATCGTTCACAAATACTTTTCTGTAGAGAGGCTTGTGTGTTTATATATGTATCCAACGGATCTTAGGGGCTCACAAATCTGGAAGTTTCTAAAATCCTCCATTTCAATCATCAAAAATCAATTATATTGGGTTCCTGACAATGCCACATCTCTTCTCAAAGATAGCTACCATCATTCGAGCAAGTGTTTCAGTTATCTCTTCTCAAAGATAGCTACCATCATTCGAGCAAGTGTTTCAGTTATGGAATTTTAAAGTTTCAGCCTATTTCATTTATTTAATAGAAGATATTGTTCATTGAATATCTATGTTGTTCTTCATATCTATGTGTTTATTGTATTTAGTTTGTTATTTATTTATTTCCTCTACTAAATCCAGATAAGTGGCATCAGAGCGGTTTGCTCTTCATTTATTTTTCTTCGTGCAGGTCCCCAACAAGATCTGGGTACAAGAAGTTGGGACTTGAACCAATCAATTTGCTGCAATATCGATTGCATTGAGCCCAACAACAACCCTTGGTGGATGCAAATAAATATGATGGAGCATGAGATCCTATTAAAATGTTTCTCGAGGAATCCCTCGCGCGAAAAAGAAAATAAATATGATGGAGCATGAGATCCTATTAAAATGTTTCTCGAGGAATCCCTCGCGCGAAAAAGGAAGGAAATGATGAACAACTTTACGCAAATCCTTCGAATACTGCCCACGCGAGAAGCATTTTCATCAAGCGGCCATGCAACCCTCTTCAAGGTATAGGTAAATTTTTATATTCCATTATTTGAAGGAATGATAGATGCAGATGTTGTATATAAATGGTTGAACCTGCTCGAAGGGTATTTTTCGGGCCACAATTTTTTCGATAGGGAAAATATTACTTTTGCACTCCTCAAGGTCACCCCCCATGTTAAGGACAGGTGAGATACTTACTCTGAGCAAAGGGTCATAGAGGAATATGCAATACTTTTTTTCACCCCTATAGGGATTCCTTTCGAAACACCATTAAAGAATAGTACTACCTTGTTGGAAGCTACGAGGACCAGTACACTAGATGGACCACCCTGCATCAAGAAAGGGATCAGACAGTACCAGATTTCACCAATATTTTCCATACCTTGCACACTGAATTGGGTATCAAATACTCTAAGAGATAGCTAATGCTCAAATACCGCAGTTATTTTCATAGATACATTCAAACAGAAATAGATTTTCTAGACATCGCCTCATGGGCATAGCTTATAGATACATTGTCAAGATCGAGCAGAAATTTAAGAAAAAGAGGCAAGACTTTGGATCTGCAAACTCCTCATAGTTGAAGCAGGGAAAATGTAGCCCCAACCCACACAGCAAGGAACTGAGCTGAGATGGCCACTCTTAGGACAAACTGTCCAAGCTGCAACACAAGAAGGGTAATGAGAAGATGAAGAAGGACACAAGAAAATGGTGTGAGTACCATAAACCCTTGGCACAACACTGAAGAATACTTCTCCAAGAAGTCACTCATGGCAGAGCTGAAGGCTTCCGAGTCAGAGGTCGATTTTGATTCCAAATCAAATCTATAAGGAGGGAAGTGGTTCATCGATGTTGAACCCAGTGTCATTGTCACTACCACCAAAGTTGCGGCAACCAAACCAGAAGAAATAGAGGAAGGGGAACACCTATTTCACTCGGATATGTGGGTAAAGGGGGCTCTGCTTCACTTCTTTGTAGATAGGGGAAGTTAGAAGAACCTGATATTAGTAGAGGTAATTAAGTGGTTGGACCTGCCGATGACACCACACCCACATCCCTACACCATCGACTGGCTTCACCAAGGAAGAGATATTTGTGTCAGCCAACAGTGTCGTCTGCCCTACGGCATCAAGCCTTTCAAAGATGAGGTATTGAGTGTCGTCTGCCCTACGGCATCAAGCCTTTCAAAGATGAGGTATTGTGTGATATTTCTCCTCTTGAAGTTTGTGATGTTATTTTAGGAAAATCATATTTGTGGAAGTGTAATGTTGTGTATGAGTCTAGACCCCATATTGTTATTATTAATTTGAGTAGACAATTGCATAGGATACCAAAGGTACTGCCTCCTACCATTATTTCTTTAATCTCTGCTAAGCAATGAAGTAAGGTCATTCCATAGACCAGGAAGTTCATCTCCTTTGTGATCCATGCTCATAGTAAGCAGAAGGTCATCGCCACATCTGTGGCCTCTAAATGGAGCCTATCTTTGCAGCAAAAGCAAGTGGATGGGATTGTGGAAGAATACAGAGACATCTTCTCCTCACCCACCGGAGTACCGACGCATTGCCAAGTCAAGTATCCAATTGATCTGAACCTCGGTACACCTCTACCTAATGCACCAGTCTATCATTTCTCACTGATGAAAATTGATGAAATCAGGTGTCATATCCAAGAGCTTCTTAAAAAGGGGCACATCATACCCATCTCTTCCCCTTGTGGAATATTGATTGTACTGGTTCAGAAGAATGACGGGACTTGGTGACTATGCATTGATTACAGATCCTTAAAAAAAATCATAGTCAAGAATAGGTACCCAATTCCCAGGATTGATGACCTTCTTGACTAACTCAAGGGGGGAACTTTCTTCAACAAGATTGACCTAAAGTCTAGCTACCACCAGGTTCCCATCGAACCAACTGATGTATGGAAGACATCCTTCAAATCTAAAGAAGGTCTCTTTGAATGGCTAGTCATGCCCTTTGGCTTAAATGTATGGAAGACATCCTTCAAATCTAAAGAAGGTCTCTTTGAATGGCTAGTCATGCTCTTTGGCATAAAAAATGCACCAGCCACTTTCATCAGGTTAATGGATGATGTATTAATACCCTTCACCAACTATTTTTTGGTCGTATATTTGGATGACATCCTCATCCTCAGAAAAACTTGGGAGGAGCACATGCGGCATATTCAACAGGTTTTGAGCACTCTACGGCAGTACAAGCCATATGCCAACTTGGAAAAATGATCTTTTGGCATGAACAGGGTCCAATACTTGGGATACATTGTTGATGAGCATGGGGTACATGTTAATCCAACTAATATTCAAGTCATATGTGAATGGTCATCCCCAACCACACTAACTGAGCCTCGGAGCTTCATGGGAGTGGCCAACTTCTACCGACGGTTCGTGTTCAGATTCTCCCATATTGTATGGACCCTCACCTAGGTGACCAAGGGCAGTGGCAGGGAAAAAATTTTATGGGGGAATGAACAACAATGAGCATTTGATGATCTGAAACATCATTTGTGCTCAACTCCAATACTCTCCTTTCCTGATCTCCAGCAACCATTCGAGATTGAGACTAATGCATCTAACTATGTTGTAGGCACATTTCTCACTTAGCATGGTCATCCAGTGGCATACCATATTGTTGGTTACTTCTTCTCGTCAGGGGTTTTCTGAGTTATTGACCCAGGGTTCATGTCACTCAGGGTTCCAACAAAGCTTCTAAAACTATCGGCCTTCCTGGTAAACCAGAAGGCAACATAGCGTCAGAAAGAACTGCACAGTATCACCCGAGATAGTTTTAAATGGGTGGTTGTAATACTTAGGTGTTTACAGCCTAGGAAAAAGCATGGGATATGGGTTCCTTGGATAGGTTCAAATACCATGAGCCATAAGGGAGAGTACTTATTCCTTGGATTTTCATACGAATATCCCATGGGTTAATTATAGTTAACTATAAGTAGATTCATAACCAAGTAATAACTCATCAATCAAGTTAAACCATCAATTGATGAAAGAAAGAAGAATCATGCATACATTTAACACATTACACGAGAGCTACCGTGGTTCACCCCCTCCAGGGAACGTCCACAAAGATTTGTCTCTTAGCTCTTGTATTATAATAGTTCTGCATTTTCGGTGCCTCGCACTTACAATTCTCCACAAAACTGGGTAAGATCTATGCGAGGTGAACTAGAT
>CBVK0103791322.1:0-20859 GCA_900067695.1 Picea abies | reverse complement strand
CCTAAAATGCATAAAATCCCTTTTCTTCAGTAGATTCTTCACCACTGTCAGCATCTAGTGGATCTTCAATCATGGCTACACTCTCTATATGTTGTCTATCTTTGACCTTTCCCTTGAGAACATCATTGGCTCGTTGTCTACAATTCCAAGCTGTATGACCCAGCTTCTTGCAATAGTGGCATTCTATTTCCTCTTTGTCTTTTGCTCATCTATTGCAGTTGTTTCTTGCATAGGATGTAAGTTCCGGTTGGCTATCACCTTTAGTGGTTCTCTTTTGTTCTACTGGCAATGCTGCAATCATTTCGTCCAGACTTTGTGAAGGTAGCTGACTCAAGGTAAAGATAGCACTACTGTATTTAGGCGCCAAATTGTTAAGGAGAATAGCCTTGGCATCCTCTTCATCAACTACTGCCTTGACTTCTGCAAGCCACCTGATAATAGATCTTAGATTGTTGACATGACTTGACATGGTGGCTTCAACTGCCATCTTAAAGTTGAATAACTATATTTAGAGGGAACATTTCGCATTCACTGATTGTGCCCCAAATAACTTGTTGAGATTTTCCCATATCTCTTTGGATGATTGTCTAGATCTACGTGATGTAGCTCTGAATCTGAGAGGGCAAGGCCAATAATGGCTTTTCCCTTATCATCTCTGCTCTACTATTCTTTCAATTTGTTCGGATCTGCAGGTGTTGCCTTAGTTCCTTTGACAATTCCCCAAAGGTTTTTATTCTTTAATTGCATCTAGATCTTCACTTTTCACATGTGGAAATTGAAACCCGATTACTTCTCTAATGACATCTCCATGATTGATCAGATCTGATCTTTTTCTGTGGCTAAAAAATAATTAATGTTGGAAATAAAATTTCTGAAACTAAAAAAACAAAAACTCACTCTGCTGGTGCATGGTTTCATGCATGTTATTACTTCTCTAACGACATCTCCATGACTGATCAGATCTGATCTTTTTCCGTGGCTAAAAAATAATTACTGTTGGAAATAAAATTTCTGAAACTAAAAAAACAAAAACTCACCGACTCTGCTGGTGCATGGTTGCATGCATTTTGATGTACGATTTCCACAGGGTGGTAGATGGACAGGTAGAGCATATTTTTTCTGGTTGATCTACGAAATTTTGGTAGTTGTACAATGATTTGCGGGCGATACCGGTTGTCCTAGCGGTTGTACACTTGCTGACGGGTTGCAATTTTTGTACACTGGTTGCTACATAGAAATCCGTACGACGACCAAAATCGTGGCTATGACTTTACTCGGGCTACAACTCAATTTGTGGCTCATAAAAAACATGGCAGCTACTTCTAAATGATATTACGACTCCCTTCCCTTGCAACAATGGACAAATATGGTGGCTTTAGACTTCAATTTTACGACGACTGCTGTAATCACTTTCAATCGACATTGAATGACTAATCCTTGGTGCTCTCCCGCTTTGATACCATATTACGAGATCCGAAGAAACCCTAGGTAGTGTTAGGATACTAAAAACATAAACTCCATAAACACGAAACAATATTATTATTGAACGGTACACCATTACAGTTAGGGTCCCCACTCTTAAAAATAGCTTGAGAGACCAAAACCCTGAAAGACGAAACCCCTAATCTTTTAACCTAAAGTCACTAAGGTGACTTTATTACATGGGTAAGCCTTATATCTCTAATATGAAGGTTGAATTGGATGAGGATTGCATTCCAAGATCTCTCGACGTTGGGGTCCTTAACCCAAGGGTATCATAAATGAAGGTAAACCTTGCTTGTAAGGTGAATCGAAATGACGAAGAGGAGGAAGTGTAGGGTCCATGTACCAGAAGATTCATCTCTGTAGATGGTATTAGTGGCTCATCTTTGGTCATGGTCTAAACGACTTCCTTGAGTATTAGGGGCCCTTCCTTACCTTTTCTCTTGACGGTTTGGATCCAAGAGTTCTGATATTGTTTTTGAATTGTGTGTTGTTTGCTTCCCTTCCTAGTCTTGAAAGTTGATGTTGGTTTCATCTCTTCTTACATTAGTTGCAAATATGAGATTTCACACTGCATTGATGTGACATAACCTAGGAGAGGTTTAAGGGGTTGATGTGATTACAAATCATTAATTATCTGTTTCATGGTATTATTCTCAAACTCTAGCTCTTCGAGTTTGTCACTGAGTTCAACAATTGTTGTCAATAGGTTAAGATTTTTAGACTTAACCTTAATAAGTCTTCCTTGCAATCTAGCGATTATGATCTTTAAGGCTCTAATTTGTGTTGCCTACAATAAGACATCTTTGTGGGGATATATTCCAAGAAAAACGTTAATGGATTGTAAGGGAATGCAATTTTACTTATCTTTTCAAGTTTCTTCATACTGTTTCATGAGCAACTAATGTTTAATCCCTATGGCCTTTTAGCAAAGCTCATGAAGATCTATTCGTGGGACACCCTAGGTCGACTTTTTCTGGAAGGTGCTGGTTGACTTGTATTTTTGTCTGTATAAGTAGAGCCTCAAATCCTACCTATAATGTGTCAAGTCCTACTAGGGAAGTTTTCTTCCAGGAAGATCGATTAAGGGATGAACCTCACCTTGAGTTGAGGATTGTCCATCTTTAGGTTGGAGGCCTCCATCCAACTTGGAGCTTGCGGGTGTCTTGGTTTGAGGGCAGAAGAACACATTCGACAGTCCTTATTTGCTTGTTTAGGGTAGTGTATTAGGTAAGGGCAGGAGGATTTGTTCTATCATAGGAAGGAGGCAAAACCAAACATAGTTAGGTTCCAGATGAAGGGCAACATGAACACGACAGCGCCCACAATCTTCCCTAGTATATCCTCCCTGGCCAACTTAGATTGCATAGAAGAGGGCCATGTGACCATGTATAGGACAGTCGAACCACGTGAATTGATCATGCAACCTTGAGTAGGACTAAACCATGAAATGAATGAGTCGTCCCGCCTGAATGAACAAGATGGATGGACTATAAAGGATGCCACATGATTATGACATAGTTGCATGATTCTTTTAATTTGAAATTTGATGGTTTGTAAGTTTAAAGTCAATCAGAAGACAAATGTGTTTGTAGATGAGAGATGAAGATTACTTTACCTAGTCATATGATACCAACAAGTTCGATTAGAGTTGTTGGTTACCCATTCATTTTGGATATGTGCAGAGAACTTGAGTATCATTCAGGGTGTTGGATGCATGTTTTTGAGGGAGATTGATCTGGTTTCTATGACAACATTCAACTTGTGGGATTGACCACATTGTTTGATTGAGGGTGGTACGTATACTTGCATAGGAGTTGGATTATTGGCTGAGCTTTTCCTATATATAATAATCCTAGAGTGGTTACAGAGAACATGTGGAAATAAGTACTAGGAGCGCAGGGAGACTTAACAGGTAGTGGCCTGAAGACTTGATTACTTGATGAGCAGGGCTTGAAAGCTTGAAGAAGGTGGCTTGAAAACCTAAAGACTTGATGGGTGTGGCTTCAAGACCCAAAGACCTAAAGGCCTAAGAATATCAAGCTATATGAAGCTGCATTGAGAAGAAGTTGCCATTAAGGGGGATTGTTAGGTGTAATGCCAACTTCCCATATGGTTTAGAGTAATGCAGTATATTTTGTGCAAATGTGATTTTGTAAGTTTCCCCATATAAGCATTAAGGGGGTATTTTGGAATATTTGGTGTTTATTTGTTGATGTGATCCATTGGTAAAGCCTCACGTCCAATGAAGGAGCCACATACATGGCATGATGACATCCATGTTGGGTCCACATGGTGGACTTTTGGCCAATTAATGGTTTTTTCATCTTGGTGAAATGTCAACAACCTGTATATATGTATCTATGGTTGCTAATAAACCATGGTGTCATTAAATTGAATCATCATTCTATCATTATTTGAACTTATTAAATCTCTGCTGTTGAAGGCACTACAAACTGTATCTTGGCTTCTTGTACGTTGTTAATTGGATTTGTATTTATTGTGCATGAATTAATAACACATGACATAAAGGAAGATTAGATAAACCAACCTATGACAACATCAATGATAGTTGTGGAGTCACCTAAAGTAGGACAGGCGTAAGTTGGATTTGGTCTTGAGTATAAACAAAGACTCTAAATAAACCAACATATAACATTGTTTGTCCAGCCAATTATTGATTTCTGTTAGCCCTAATGATTTACGTCTCAATTTTATCCATTGAAACTCCCTTCCATTCTTGTTGATATTTAAATTTAGCAGGCAAGGGGACTAGAAGGATAAAAGTCAATCTTGAATGTGCTTAGAATTGTTATGTGAAGTTTCATATTATTATGTCAGAAGAAGATGGAGAGAGCCCGTTTCCTTTACTATTTAAACAAGAGTTCCAACTCCAAAGTGAACAAAGTAGACAGTATATCAACTCAGTAATAGTCATAACTGTGAGTTGCAGCTTTATACAAATAATTGTGGACATTGGTTCCTAACTAGGAACCAGAGTACTATACAAGATGGCATATCAACTTGTTTTTGAACCCTCAGCAATGAGATGGAAAGGAGTACAGTTTGTTTGAAAAGTTCTGTACGATGTTCCAAATGTTGAACTTATTTCTCAAAAAGAGGTTGACCATGCTGCACCGTTGGATAATTATTGCGCGTCCTTTCATGGCATGGCAAACCATCTTTCCTCTTGTATGGTTTTCTACATTATCAATCCTAAAGTTATCTACACAGATTTATCTATGATTATAAACATCACTTCTATTTTTTCCAATCTTTATATACGATGAAGGATTGCTTAGAATTCGGCAATTTTTTTTAGCTTTATTCATCATTCTGGACTAAAGATAATTTTTTCCTTGTGAAATGATGTTTACTAGTCTTAACTGTGATTATTAAAAGGTCATGTTATCAGCATTGGTTACAAACATCATACTTTTTGTCTTGCAATCTTAGCAGTTGAGCCTGAATTGACACTAGCCAGATTTAGTTCTCAGGAACTCCAATTTATGTTGGTATAATACGTGTAAACTTAGAATCTTTCTATTGTGAAAATCACAATATTATGTCAGTGCAACCTTTGTCACATGAAAGGAAATCTCTCTTCTTAGCGACAGATGAAGAAAACAAATTTGGAATTTAATCACTATTTTAGAATGCCAAGGTTCGAGTAAACAAATTTGAAATTTTCTTTTGAAATAGAGGCAAGAAAATGTAGCTGTAGGATTTGATTGGTTCTCCAAGAAGATTTTGGGAACAGACCTTTTGAGAAGGTTAGTTACTGTGTGTTTCTAGCTGTGTTAGCCCTCAAACAATACCATAGCTATTTTTTAAAGAGGGTTTAGAAAAAATTGTAGAAAGACCTTTAGGACTGAGTGTCTAAACATCCCTGTTTCTAGGTACCATAATAAAAACGCTGCTCGACTTTTGAGCAGTTTTTTATTTCTATCATATGCAAAAGAAATGAATGTATGGGTATACCCTATTTGTCAATGCCCTTCTAACTACACTTTGTAATGTCTTTAAACTCCAATATGGAAGGAGTTAGACTGTGTTGACTGGAGTCAAGCATATTACATGCAAAAAGATAATGCTTTCGTTGATTATACAAATAAACTGGGAGACCTAGTTCTCTTGCTAATAGTGCCTATCACATAGCTCATATGATACTTAATGTCCTGACACATGATTCAGAGAGTATTGCAGACATTATTCATTAGTTCCATGCTGAATAACGGGCCTTGATTCTGGATCAAGGATGATGACTTGGAAATAGGCTTTTACCCCTAGATATCTTTAAACAACCGTGTATGTAGATTTTTTGTATACAGAGATGACAGATATATGGAATAGAGGATGGAAGTATTGGACTTTGAGGAGGTGTGCCCTTCGTGATTGTATTGCTCGATACTGTAAGGTTGAGCCTTGTTTTCTGTGTTTCGTTAGTCATTGTAGCAAAAAGGAAGCAGGAGCGAGAAGTGGGAAGCAGGACCGGGAAGTGCTAATTTAAAAAGCTTCTTTGAGTGGAGTATTTTTTATATAATATATTTTTAAATATTATTTGATGCATATATATATATATATATATTGAAAAAACTAGCAGAATGTCGAATTAGTTGCAAAAAACCTGAAAACATAGATTTAACAATTGGATTAATGATGAGCAATAAAGCATCAACCATTTAGAACATATGTAACATCAATCACCTAGCAGTCATAACTTATAACGTTGTCTTCAAAGGATAACCATAACATCAACATTCAGGTTTCAACAGATAACATTTGTCATCAACAAACTGTAACAGATAACGTCAACCACAAAATGAAACAGAGCATCATATTCCTGACCAAAGAATTGTAATATGCAGTGAGCAGTTCACAGGTAGGTTCATAGTTCAATCTTAAACTGTCATATAACGTTTACAAAATAGACCATAATAAAGACAGTACAGTTCTAGAAACTAGATTCTAAATAGAAAAAATACAAATAAATCTATTATCTACTAAGCTTTCCTCATGCCATGAGAACTTCTAATTTCTTTTCGTGTGATCTATGAACCAGAGGAGTAGGAGTAGGTGGAAGTGGTTGTGAAACACAACATGAGCTAGATGCCCCACACAACACTGGAGGTTTTAAAGTTAAGAGGAAATGCTGCTACATCTGGAAGGTGGATGCAGATGGCATCTCTGCTGCATGATCACCCTCATGAGTCCCATCATGATTACCCAAAAGATCATCCTCCAAATTAGCCTCCTTTGAATTGTTGTGCTAAAGCATATAAGTTCTATCCTTTTTTGTTGCCTCACAATAATGGGACAACAAACTCAAGTTGTAGTGCACATAAACCAAGCTTTATGCATGGTACACATTCATGTTGTTTCTCTTCACGTTATGGATGAAGTTGTAGGAGGTGTTAATGACCTACGAAAGCACTGTCACAGCCATAGATGTTCCGACATTGAATATCTCAATCTTTGGTTGCATGTGGATTAACAAAGACTCCATGTTCACTAATGTACTTCCTCAATGCTTTGCACTTGAGCACACTCTTCATCGAAGACCAACTTGTCTAATGCAAGCATATACCCACTTTGTACCTCTGGATTTGTGTGTGGTTTTCTTCTAACCCCGCCCCCAAGTGTTGGTTGGGCCAACCAGGATGGAGAATAATATTTGGGTATAAGGACATATTTTAAGGCATGGAGTGGAACATTCAGATCATCTCACCTTTTGTCCACATGTTTATGAATATGATCATACAAGATCACATCTCTTGGCTCAACAATATCTTTGATTTGGCTAGCATGCTATCCATCTATGCATACACCTCCCCAATCAACGATGATCTGTATCTGTGAACTATATCATATTTTAAATGGGCTTGGTGTATTGTTGAACATATCTAACGTATGCCCAAAACTGAGCATCGAGAATGATGTCCTCCACCTTTTGAAATTCGTGTCTATCAAATGCGGTCGTAGCCTTGTCGTTCAAACCTTGCCATGAATCACTTGAGAGCATACTAGCCAATGCCTCTCTTACCTACAAAAGGCACCTGAAGGAGAGGTAATTACTAGCAAATCTAGTCTTTGCAATCTTAGGTACCTCCAAGTTAGATTGATTTTGAAAAATGTAGTGGGCATGGTTATGATTGGTAATAAATTTTATCATTCTCTTCCCTTTCTTGTACAATGCACCAATCTATTTATAATCATTGTACTTTATCTTTAATAATATCATGCATTAAGAGGTTCAATGTGTTGAACCAAACACCCTCACCAAAATATGTTAGGGTACATATCCTCAATGATTGTTCCAGTTGCCTTACATTTAGCAACATTATCGATAACGACTTGAATGATATTGTCCGATCCAATCTCTTGAATGGTTTTAATCATGGGTTCTAGAATATTAATGTTGGTCTTGTAATGATCTAAATAGTCATGGGTTTAAAGGAAGATTGCACCATTAACATACACACCAAGAATATTTATCAATGGCCCTTGTTTAACATTTGTTCAGCTATTAGATATAATGGATACCCCATATTCGATCTAGTCATTTGGAAATTGTGTCGGAGCATAATGGATTTTGGCCCCTTTCCTATTAAGTCCCATGGTTTTGGATTTGTCATGCTCGAGGCTCCTGTATTCTTTGGGGGCATTGTTGATGGCTTGTACCATTTTATGCCAATAGGGTGAGTGAAGAACAATGAATGGTATACCTTGACTGGGGACTACGATCATGTCTCAAATTTCTTCCAAGCTTGTAGATGATAAGTAGACCACTGATGTAGATGCCAAATCCATTGAAAGAAGCCCATAAACAATGCAAAATAAGCTCAAAGCTCACTTTGAATTAAGTCTCTTCATTGCAACTTTGCAATCTCAAATGTTCACAAATGCTTAATGAGATAGGTGCGAGGAAAATAGAGAAGGGGATCACTATATAACATCGATTTAGGGTTGTTAGGGAAAGGGAGGTTTTATTTTCCCCCTTTTTTTCAACCCCCCCAAAATCATGCGCTGGTCTCACGAAGCAATTCCCTACCGAATCAACCTCCTAGTCCAATTCGTTCATTCATTTGTGGTCTCCATGGTGTGTACCAGTTCAGATAGGTGGTTCTTGTTTGGTCTGGTTGATGGTTCCGATAACACTGTGTCCAATGAATGTCCAAGAAGTAGGTCAATAAGACTTAAAAATACAATCAACGGTGAAAGAGTGAACCTAACAAAATACATGAAAATTGCATGCAAAGAACATGAACATGTAATGTTGCAAAGAAAAATGGGGAGCAATAGCTAGGCCAAATAGAGGTGAAATGCTAAGATGCATGAGGCCCTAGCTCAGTATCAGTGTCAGAGATGGGAATGCAAGTAAAGGTGAAGGGGTGTCCTTGTCTCCTCCAGTCTTTGTGAGGGCCCTGATGCAAACATTGATGATGTTGTTCGAAGAATATCTAGAACTATAAGGGGCAATGGTTGCAAAATCTAGGTTGAAACTTTGGAGTGAAGTGACTTATCACTCCTAACACCTAAGGCTTGCGGGAGAACTCATGATGGAAGTCTAGCTGCATGATTAGATTTGGTGTGGTATATTTTGTACGAGGTGAGTCAGCTTCTATGGTATCATAAAAGTGGGAGGTATGTTGGTTTGAAGGGATTCATGTTGAGCTTTGGAGATGGAATTGTGACTCCTTAGAAGCCTCATAGGGTTTGGTCAACTTATTTGCTAAAACACAAATTTGCAATTTTATGAGAAAAATGATGAGGGTTTGAAATATTCTTGACATACCTTCAAATGGGTACACCAATCTAATCCCAAATCTCCTTCAAATTTGTAGATGATAAGTAGACCACTGATAGGGATGCCAATTCCACTAAAAGCAACCCTCAAATGATGCCAAATCAACTCAAAGTTGACTTTGAATTAAGTCTCTTCATTGCAACGTGCAATCTCTAGTTGTTCATAAATGCTCAGTGAGATAGTTGTGAGGGAAATAGAGAGAGGGGGTCATTATATGGCATCTATTTGGGGTTGGGAGGGAGTGGGTGGGTCTTTGTTTTTCCCCATTTTGTTCATCTCCCCTACACGCCCAACAAAGAATCATGCATTGAACCCATAGAGTGGTTCTATATTGAATCAACCTATTGGTTCGTTTCATCCATTAATTCGTGGTTTGTAGGGTGTGGATTAGTCTAGACCAACAAGTTCCACTTTGTTTTGGTCGATGGTTTAGATAATATGGTGTCTAACGAATGTCCAAGAAGTTGGTCAATCAAACAAAATTACAATCAATGGTGATAACTTGAGGGAGTGTGCAAGGCTACTCCGAAAACATAGAATGAGTTAAGCTAACAAAATACATAGAAAATGCATAGAAAGAACATGAAAATGTAATGTTGGGAAGAAAAAAGGGAAGCAAGAGTTGGGCCAAATAGAGTTGAAACAATAAGAAGCACGAGGCCCTAACTCAATATTGGCATCAAAGATGGGAATACAAGTAGAGGCAAAAGGGCAACCTTGTCTTTGGTTGTCTCTGTGAGGGACCTGATGTGAACATTCATGATGTTGTTTGAAGGATAAGGGAAGCCTTGTCTTTGGCCGTCTCTGTGAGGGACCTGATGTGAACATTCGTGATGTTGTTTGAACGATATCTAGAATTAAGGTGGCATGGTTGCAAAATCCTGGGTGAAATTCTGGAGTGAAGTGACCTGCCACTCATAACATCTAAGGTCGAGGGGAAGAACTCACAGTGGAAGTCTAGCTACTCGATTGGATTGAGTGATCTGTACTTTGTACGAGGTGACTTTGTCTTTGTGGTATCGTACAAGTGTGAGGTATACTGGCTTGTTGGGATCTTTGTTGAGATTTGGAGATGGAAGTGTGACTCCTTTGAAGTCTCAAGGGCTTTGGTCGACTTATTTGCTAAAACAAAAAGTTTCAATTTTATGAGAAAAATAATGAGGGTTTGAAAAATTCTTGACATACCTTCAAATATGCACAACAATCTGGTCTCAAATCAACTCCAAACTTGTAGATGATAAGTAGGCGACTGGTGTAGATGCCAAATCCACTTAAAGCAACGCACAAACAATGCCAAATCAACTCAAAGTTCACTTTGAATCAAGTCTTCATAACAACTTTACAGTCTCCATATGCCCACAAATGCTTAATGAGAGAGGTGTTAGGGAAGTAGAGAAGGGGGTCATTATATGACCATCCATCTAGTGTTGGCAAGGAAGGGGGTTTTCTCCCCACCCCCCCCTTTCGCCCTTTTTTTGCCCCCCCTGAAATGTGCACTAGCCCCACAGAGCAGTTCCATATTGAATCGACCTCTTCATATGGTTCATCTAGTTGTTTGGGCATCCGGGGTGTGGATTCCAATGCAGTTTGGTCTGTCATTTCGATAATACCATGTCCAACAAATGTCTAAGAAGTAGGTTGGTGAGACTCAAAAATACAATCAGTTGTGATAACTTGAGGGAATGCGTAACGCTACTATGAAATCATAGAATGAGTTAAACTAACAAAATACATGAAAAATGCATGGAAAGAACAAGAATATGTAATGTTAGAAGGAAAACAGGGGGAGCAAGAGCTAGGTCAAATAGAGGGGACATGCTAAAAAGCATGAGGCCCTAGCTTAATATCAACATTGAAGGTGGGAATACAATTAGAGGCTAAGGTGCAACCTTATCTCTACTTGTCTCTATGAGGGCCCCGTTGCTAACATTGATGATGTCGTCTTAAGAATATCGAACGCTGAGAGGGCATGGTCGCAGAATCTTGGGTGAAACTCTGGAGTAAAGTAACCCATCACTCCTAACATCTATAAGGCTTAATGGAAGAGCTCACAATGGAAGTCTAGTTGCTTGATTGGATCAGGTGAGTTATACTTTGTACAGGGCGAGTCTGACTTTGTGGGGTTTGTGTTGAGACCTGGAGATGGAACTATGATTCCTAGTATGTCTCATGGGGTGTGATCGACTTGTTGAAGGTCAAGAGGAAGTCTAAGGTCGCATCAATGTATATCCAAAGTTGTCTTGAGCTTATGTTATTGTTGGTTGCCCCTAACCACCATGATACGAGGAAAGGAGGACATGATCATCTTGATGGGATCTAGAGAAGGAGGACCTCATAAGAAAACAATGTGTCCTAGCAGATCCCTCACGAAAAGAGCCACACTATTTGGTTTGGAAGTAGGAAAAAAGGTAGCAATAGAACCTCTCGAGTCCCAATAGAGGCAATGGTATCTCCCTCATATCGCATAAGAAATCGGGCATTTGAAGATAAGGTGCTTCTCTGACTCTACTTCCTACAAGTGATGCAATTATAGATCCTCTTTAGATTGTATCACGTGCCCCTAACCATCATGATACGAGGAAAGGAGGACACGATCATCTTGATGGGATCTAGAGGAGGAGGCCCTCATAAGAAAAAGATTTGTGTCCTAGCAGATCCCTCACGAAAAGAGCCACACTATTTGGTTTGAAATTAGGAAGGTAGCAAGAGAACCTCTTGAGTCCCAATAGGGGCAATGGTATCTCGCCCATATCGCATAAGAAATGGGGTATTTGAAGATAAGGTGCTTCTCTGACTCTACTTCCTACATGTGATGCAACTGGTAGATCCTCTTTAGATTGTATCATGTGATAATTTGTCTCAACATGAAGGTGATGAGATTACACTCTGAACTCACTAAGGGGCACCTTGTGGTTACGCATTCAATGTCACCCTATACATGTTTCATAATAAGGCCCTCCCTCAATTGTATAAAGTGATTGGAGTAGAACACCATCTTAGGGCTAAGGCTCTTGGGAGGGGCAACCCATGCTACATAGATGTATTGTTTGTGAATATCTTCTTTAATCACTGTGTTCAAGTTTTGCTTTGAAGGCAAGAGATGACTAAGTGTATTTGAAGGGGGGAGGTAATTGATAGAAATGTTAATAGATTACTCTCTTGTTGTCTTATGGGGAAACTAAATGGGAATAAGAGGAGAAGATATGGACTGGACACTATGCTAGGTAGATCGTAAAGATGTTTCATTAAAGAACGTGGAATAATGTTTGATGTCTGGGGCAATGTTGGAAAGCCATGCAGAGACACTTAGGCTGGAGGGTGGTTCACCAGTAGCTAAGTGAGAGGTGTTTAACCAGTTTTACCCTATTGGGTTTGAAGATGACCATTGGATCCATCAACAATACTTTCAATAGAAGCAAGGGTACTTCTTTGAGTTTAGAAAACAAGCCATTATGCAAGTGATTATCTTTAAACCTAGGAACATTAAGTGGAGCTTTGAGATGGACAAGAAGAAAGGATAACCAAATGGTTCCAAGTAGACATACCAACAAGGTGCCTCCAAGGAGGGAAAACTTAGTGGAAATGTAAGGGTAAGGAGAGAGTTGCCACTGCACATTAGTGCAAGGATCCAAGCAACCATTGTGACCATTGTAACATCAATGGTTATATTGTAGATAAGTGTTGGAAGCTACATCTGAAATTGAATCCAAAGAATTGTAAGGAGGAGGCCACGAAGAAGAACATGCTAGCCATGGATTCCGATAACAAGATAAAGGTTAGCTCAAATGTAGACGAGAACATTATCTGCACGATAGTGAAGAAGGAGGTGAACTTGAGTAGCTCAAATGCCAAGAAGAGAAGGAGATGGCTAAACTCTTCCATATCAAGATCTAAGTCAAGAAGACATTGTAGGACAACCTCATAGTAGAGGATCTAGTGATTAAGCTTAGGTTGGAAGTTCATGACCATCTGTGCCTATACCAATTGGGATGGGTAAGCAACGATGTAGAACTTAGAGCGACTAAGAGGTGTAAGTTTAGATTTTGATATAAGTGCAAGCTACGTTGATGAGGTGGAGGTAGATGTGTGCCACTTGATGTGTGTGGTGTAGTGTTTGGAAGCCCCTACATGTACATCAGGGATGCTCTCTTCATGAGGAGAACGAACCAATACTACTTGGTCAAGGATGAAAAATCCATTATAATTAATGTGGACAAAGGCAAATTTGAGATATCTTTAGTAAGTGCCAATCAAGTTAAGAAATTAATTAGCTCAAGAGGAAGTTTGTATTGCTCTTCTTGAGCCAAAATCAACAAGGAGTTGAATTGGGAAAAGTAAAGGAAACTCTCGAGGGATGTACCAAAGAGCATAAACACTAGTTGAAGGATCTTTTGTAGGTGTACAAAGAAGTATTCTAAGAGCCTAGAGGGTTACCCTTGAGGGGGAAGTGGAGCATGAGATATAGTTGTTGCTTGACTCTTCATTGCCACACTTAGGAATACACAAACATTCCATATGGAAGGGCATGGGGTGAAGAAACAATTACAACAACTATTAGAACTAGGAGTAATTTGACCATGTACCTCACCTCGTAGGTTAGTTATTATCATAGTGCCCAAGAAGGATGGATTTTGGAGAATGTGTATTGAAGTCACCCTCAAGAATTGATAACCTTTTCCCAGGATGGATTAATTGTTGGATTAGTTGCACATACATGCTAAGTACTTCACCAAACTGAGGCTTGAATTGAGATACTGCCAAATACGAGCAAAAGAAGAAGACACCTGGACGACCTCCTTTAGGATGAGGCAAGGTTTATATGAATAGGTGGTAGTGCCTTTTGGTTTATGTAATGTACCAACTACATTTATGCGCTTGATGAATAATGTTTTGGGCCCTTTCTAGATTCACTTGTAATAGTGTATTTTGATAACACATTGATATTTGGATTAATTGTTGGATCAATTGCACATACATGCTAAGTACTTCACCAAACTGAGGCTTGAATTGAGATACCACCAGGTACGAGCAAAAGAAGAAGACACCTGGAAGACTTCCTTTAGGATGAGTCAAGGTTTATATGAATAGGTGGTAGTGCCTTTTGGTTTATGTAATGCACCAACTACATTTATGCGTTTGATGAATGATGTTTTGCAGCCCTTTCTAGATTCACTTGTAATAGTGTATTTTGATAACACATTGATATTTAGCTCTACCTGGGAAGAGCATATCTCACATCTCATGCAGGTGTTAGTGGCCCTGAGAAAGCATTAGTTTCTAGCAAACCTTAAGAAATGTGAATTTTCCTAGTAGTACCTGGTGTACTTGGGGTAAGTGATTGGTGGATGTGAACTCAAGATTGATCCTATGAATATGGAGGCCATCATCAAATAAGAAATGTGAATTTTCCTAGTAGTCCCTAGAGTACTTGGGGTAGGTGATTGGTGGATGGGAACTCGAGATTGATCTTGCGAATATGAAGGCCATCATCAATTGGCCAACTCCTACCAATGTCATTTAAGTTCGGAGCTTTGTGGGAGCAACACAATACCTTCGGAGGTTTATGGCATCCCTTTTAGCTATGGCTTCAAGACTCCATGCCATAACAATCGACGATACGAGTCTCCATTCGGGTAAGGGTCAACAAAAAGCCTTTGAAGTGCTAAAATGAAAGATTAGTCAAGCTTTAGTTCTTGCATTGCTCAATTTGCAGAAGCCCTTCGAAGTGGAGACAAAGCTCTTAAAGTGGATGGGATTTTGCAACAATTACATCTTTGTCATCAAATATAAGAAGGGCCATACTAATAAGTTAGAAGATATGCTTTCAAGGCCAACCACATTGAAGATTGCAACTTTTGGTACTCTTATGCACATGGAGCCTTCACCCATGATGCATAAAAAGAGGAATACACATAATATGGGGACTTTAAGGAGATATTTCAACATTTACAGGGCAATGCTCGTGAAGTAGGCGAAAAGCAAGGTTGACTACCATCTACAAGATGGGTTGCTCTACATGTTGGATGAGCTTTGTGTGCCTAAAAAGAAGGATTGCAACTTATCAGAGAGGCTCACACCTGCAAAATTGCAAGTTATTCTGGTGTTAGGAAAATAACAGCCAACTTGTTGAGATATGTGTATTGGCCCAGAGGTATGTGTACGTGTACTAGCCCAAGTATGTGTACTAGTCCAATTGAAGGTTCTGATATGGAAATGGCTGGTTCCATACCGAACTGTGGTCGATTTGGTGCGAAACCATACAATGGGTGATGGGGATTACTTGAACTTAATTTTTTAAAAATCAATAAAATAAAAAGTAAAACCACTTGGTACAAAAACATCTGAATGATATGGTCTATGTTCAGTTCAACCTTACATTGAGGTGCAATTAGTTGTTCAACAAGACCCCTAAATCATGCAGCCTAGTCTTGGATGATATTGATCCCTCGTTCGAGTGGGTCGTGGAGACTTAGCTAATAGCATTTGACAATGAAGACCTATCTTGGATGGACTTGGACCCACTTCCGTATCTAGAAGATCTGAACCAGTGTTGCAAACATCGACATCGACAAAATATCGCCAAGGGTCTGAAAACGAAAATATCGGCAACATCGGGGAAAATATCGGAAAATATATACACCCGTCCCTGCTATATACATGAGAAACATTGCATATTTGTGTATAATGGTTTAGATTCACATGGATGCACATGGATATATATATATATATATATATATATATATATATATATATAAATTGAGAATTTGAATATTTTATCTGGTTTCAGTTTCTAGCATCGATCGGTTCGATTACCAGTCTGATTTTGATAACATTGGGTTTAATAGAGGATGCCTACTTTGCTATACCAACAAACTAGTAATAGGGAGCAAGGTCTGTACCATCCCTCACTTGTACCTACCAGGCCATGGGAGAGCATTTCCATGGATTTTGTGGGGGATTTGCCAAGAACCAGGGGGTGGCATAACTATATATTTGTGGTAGTGGTCAGATTTAGTAAGATGTGCATCATTTCTGACAAAGATACCATATTTCTCAGTGTTTTTTGGACTACACTTTGGGAGAAGATGGACACCATTTTGAAGAGATCTACATCTTTCCATCCAAACAAGATGCGTAGACATAATTGGTGAACATGACATTGGTTCATTTTTTGAGGGGTTACAATCAAAAGCATCCAAGAACTTGGGATGAGAATTTGATCTATATTCAACACTCTTATAACATCCAAGAACTTGGGATGAGAATTTGATCTATATTCAACACTCTTATAACAGAGCAGTCCATACTTCCAACAGTGAGTCCCCATTGAAACTTGCTTTGGATATATGCCACCTTTGCCTCTTGATGTTGTATATGGACAACATGGATGAGAGAAGGATGACACCACAAGAGAACCATTGAAGGTTGTAAATTTCATTGTCCAGATTGGTTTGATCCATTTGTGGGTATAGGAGACATAAGAGAAGTCACATGAAAAGTCCAAGGGCATGCATGACCAACATAGAATTTAGAAGACATTTTGGTGCACTTTGGGATACCAAGGAGCATCATTTTGGACAAAGATACCATATTTCTCATTGTTTTTTCGACTACACTTTGGGAGAAGATGGACACCAATTTAAAGAGATGCGTAAACATAATTGGTGAACATGACAATGGTTCATTTTCTTAGAGTTTACAATAAAATCCAAGAACTTGGGATGAGAATTTGATCTATATTCAACACTCTTATAACATAGCAATCCATACTTCCAACAATGAGTCCCCATTTGAAACTTGCTTTGGATATATGCCACCTTTGCCTCTTGATGTTGTATATGGACCACATGGATGAGAGAAGGAAGACACCACAAGAGGACCATTGAAGGCTGTAAAATTCATTGTCAAGATTGGTTTGATCGAGTTGTGGGTATAGGAGACATAAGATAAGTCGCAAGAAAAGTACAAGGCCAGGCATGACCAACATAGAATTGAGAAGACGTTCTGGTAGGAGGTAGTCTTTGGTTGCACTTGAACAAAGAAAGGCTGCAAGGCCTTTGTAAGAAGATCCAGGTCTTTTGGTATGGTCCTTTTGAAGTGTTGGAATAGGGAGGTGATAATTCCTACAGACTTTGTGTACCTCCATACATGCATGTTTACTTGATAGTGAATTTGGAAACTCTAAAACTGTATGAACCTTCCATGCTAGGTTAGGGAAATCTAGAGAAAATATTCCCTACCATAGAGGACTTAGCACAAGAAGCTCAGGCAGAGTTTAGCAAAAGAAGTCTGGAGCAACTAGACAGGGGCAACAAGAACTCTAGCAGGTTGGGTTTAAAGGACAACTTCCATGCAAGACCAAGTAGTACTCTAGGGAGAATGTTGAAACTTGAGTAAATATTTTCTTATCTACTTCAGTGAAAGCTTTTGGGGACAAAGCCTCCCAAAATTGGGAAGTATGATCTG
This sequence comes from Picea abies, assembly GCA_900067695.1. Lineage (NCBI taxonomy): Eukaryota > Viridiplantae > Streptophyta > Pinopsida > Pinales > Pinaceae > Picea > Picea abies. The sequence continues at coordinate 3,104 of CBVK0103791322.1, read as the reverse complement.
AAATGGATCACTATATAATTTGTCATTTGTTTAGGTACTTTTTGAGTGGAAAAATGGAGCCATGGATTTGTAGGGCCCATTTTAGGGGCATATCCTATTTTGATGATTTGGGGACCTTAAACTTCAAGAGTCGTTACATGCATTAAATGACCGTTTTTGGGGTTGAAACTTTGCAAACGAAGTCCTCAACCCTTCGATGGTGTTTTACTTGTCGAGAGATTTATAAGAATCGCCTCAGTCGGTGTTCATATGAGGAAGTTATGCCCTTCGATGGTGTTTTACTTGTCGAGAGATTTATAAGAATCGCCTCAGTCGGTGTTTGTATGAGGAAGTTATGCCTCCCGCAATTTGAACTATGCTTTGATCAACACAACACATTACGAAGTGGATGCCACATCAACTCCCATTACTCACATATGTGAAGCCAACGATGTGTGGAATTTCAAGAAGATTCTAGAGGGTTTAAAACCCTAACCCCAGATAACTATCAGCCATGTTATATACCAAGATGCAAGGAAAGGAAGTGGTTCTATTTCTATTGTACTGATTTACTTGTTCCATAGATACATAGAGCAAAGGAGTGAGATATTATGAGTAGAACAAAGAAAGTAGAGGACCCTATAGCAACCATTCGAGGTATAGTGTCTATTGAAACTCCATAGCAACCATTCGAGGTATAGTGTCTATTGAAACTCCATAGTGAGTCCATCTTTCTTTGTATTTGTATTTTATATTTGAGAAGAAAGGAGCAAGGCAAGGCATGAATCTCACCCTTTGGCTGGGTATTTCCATATTGGGTTTCTGAGTGTACATCTTGTGCTCATTGTGTGGATGGTGTGGTCATGCTATTGTTTTAGCTTCTTATTTATGTTTTTAGTTTATTTTAGTGTTTTGAGCACAAGGCTTATAATATTACTTATTATTCATAAATAAACATTGTATAATAGAGGATAACCATGCACATTTTGCTGTAACTTGTAAGATCTATAATGCAGGATAACCATGATTGTAACTTGTATACAGCCTGAGTGGGTCTAATGGTTAAGAACAAGTGTTTCCTCCTAAGAAGTCACAAGTTCAAATCCAGAGGGGGGTAGGGTATGTATACCTCCGTAGACTTTACCAGTCAAATTGCTGGGTGGAGGGGCTTTACCAGTCAAATTGCTGGGTGGAGGGGGTCCCTTGTCCCACAAACAAGGGGGTCTCATACACCAAGTTGGTGTCTGGCTTGGCCGTGGCTTTAAAAATAGATTATTATTATTATTATTGTGATGAACTGTCCAGTGAAATATCCATGGCAGTTTACAGATCAGATTGGGCCAAGTGTAGATTAAATTTGCAGATTAGAGATTTTGTGGGCTTGAAATTTGAAGATGGACTGTGCTTGAATAGCCCGAAACATGGAGATAGTCTTAAACACTACACCTGTTTTCATAAAATTCTTTAAAAAATGAACTTGTATTAATTATCAAACACAATTATATTTTGAGTAGAGGAGGCATAACATCTAATGTGTCTGGTCACACTTATTAGGGAGGAAGTAGTAGACACAACTCTGAAAACTGCTCAGAAACTGTCCATATTTTTGGTGGAGAGTTACCTGGTAGTTTGTTAAACAGAAGAAAGGAACTATTAAAAGAGTACTGGGGCTGGTCACCTATCTGCCTTAGGGGATGGTGGTAGATCCATCTGTTGTCTTCAACATCTTTGTAGGTAATAATGTTTTTGGAGTTTTTGAATTAAGGGGGGCAGACGGTGGGAAATAGGTTTGTGTGTTAAGGAGGGTTTGGAGTGGCAGTGTGCATTGAGTCAGAGTTTAACTTTAATGTGTCATAAAAGGTCACACTATGTTAAGTGATCAAGTATTTATTAAAAAGGTGTCATCAGAAGTAAGTAATGGTAGTTAGGTCAATTAGGTAGGAGAACTACCTTATGTACCTTATGTATGGAATAAAAAGTTGCTGAACTCATTGTACCAAATTACTTGATTTTATTTAAATATGATATCTCCTATTCTTTTGTGTATTCTTATCTTTTTACATTTGCTAGGTAGTTTAGATTATTTTGTTGAATCACTACTTTTAAGTATTGTGTGTATATGCTTTTAATCGTGTATTATGACTTATTTCAATAAGTATATAATTGTTAAGTAATTTGTAACTGGCGTTTGCACTGATGAAATAGGAAAAAACATAACTTATTAGCCTGTTCTCAAGGTAAGACCTAGTTTAAAGCGCGCTGCTGAAATGTGTAATATCAGTTGACATAGTGGAGTGAGAGATTAAGCATCCCCATGGTGTAAGATTAACTCTTTTATTTCGATAATGGCCATATGGTTTTGACAACTTCTGTGTTTATTCCTGTTTTACCAATATTTCCAATTGGATGGCAGTTCATACAGTGTCATCTTCCTTGATGATTTTTGGTTATGGATTTAGGTTTCACTGGAGCATAGTCCCTCAGTAATGTCTTGGAAACGCAATGACTGTATCAGTGATGTTTTCGGTGTTGATTAATGCTATAATTAGAGGTAAACAGAAAAGCAAAACCATCGTTATCTATTTTGGTCTCTGCTTTCAATTATAAATTGTGTGTTTCTTGGCTATGAAAAAATTGGGAACTAGATTCTGTTTGACCCTAATTTTATTTAGTTTTATGAAAAAAGTGGGTATTACTTTGGAGTCTGGACAGTTCCGTTTAGTTCCAGGAAGTTTATTCCATTTGGATGGAAACGAAAAGAATGGGTACTAAATTCTGTTTGACCCTAATTTTATCTAGTATTTTCTAAAAAAGTGGGTATTATTTGGGACAGTTCCGTTTAGTTCCAGGGAGTTTATTCCCTTTGGCTGGAAATGTAGGCCATGGGTTATGCTTGAAAAACAGGTGGCCAAGAAATACGGTCAAGGTGTCGATTCTTGTGAGAAACATTCGTGGGCTAATGTGGTTGATTCTATCTTTTCTTAAAATGTTATGTCACTTGATCCTATTTTGGCCCTAATTATAATCATTATTATCTTCCTTTTTGACATTCGTGGGCTAATGTGGTTGATTCTATCTTTTCTTAAAATGTTATGTCACTTGATCCTATTTTGGCCCTAATTATA